>OY992877.1:178897782-179102782 GCA_963921405.1 Cepaea hortensis
ATGTCGACTGGCTTGGGTGATCATGTTTCACCACATCGTACGATCCTCGACAGCATGTATCATTTCGTGAGCTGACATCTTTCCGTGTCATCACCAAAGTCTGCCAAGAAACATCTCTTGCTGGCATTGTTTGTATTATTTCCTTCGACAAATTCGAATACCTCATCGTTTATTTTTGGTTTAATATTGTTTCTTAATCTTCACAGAAACATTTTCAGTAACAGATGTATTGCATGACTTATTAGACTTATTGTGTGACGGTCCTTCACATTAGAAAGCACATGGTTTCTTTAGCAGAGCTATAAATATGGATCTTTATATGTCACTAGGAAAATACTCACTATTATAAATGTCATTTAGACATTTTTTGTTATTTGGATTCTAATATCTCACAAGGCCTAATTTTCCTCCGAAATAATGTTATCTGGTCTGAGTGAACTTCATCTCTTCATGTGATGTAGTACACCCTAAACTGCTGCAGAAACTATTGGTGGACCCTTAACATTGTCTTCAGTGGTTGCATCATATAACTATTCAATGTATTCTGTCCATCTATTAATTATATTAATATTTTCTTTCAATATTGCGATATTAGCTTTTGACAAAGTCTGGAAAGAAGGTATGATGAAGAAACCGAGAAATTATAAAGTGAATGGACAAATATAAAAACGGGTGAAAGCATACTTGCACAACAGAAGAGCCCGAATACACATAAACTGACTCAAGTGCAAGACAGTTCTACTGCGTCATGGTGGAGTCCTGTCCCTCATACTTTTCCTAATCTTTATTAATGACCTTGTTGCCGAACTATCACATTGATTTAATGTGGCAATGTACGCTGATGACCAGGTCCCATGGAGCACAAATGAACATGCGCCAGTGGCCACCAAAGACCTATAGTATAGTAGCATTAGCTGCATGGACAAATAGATCCCGTGTCAGCTTAAACACTGACAAGTGAAGCACCACTCTTTTTACCCGCTTTCCTAAGCAAAAGACATATTTCATCCACATAAATATATGAAGATAAAGAAAATAAAAGGAGATAAAAAACGCACATTGGACTAACATTTTATGACAGGCTAACACAAGATTCAAAACGCTAATACAAACATAAAAATTCCTTAGCATGCTAGGCAACCTGTGGCAAAATACATGTGAAAACCAAACTAGTGGGTAATTGACAAGAAGCAGTTTTATTCACCAGACCAAATGACTGCAGAGAAACCACCGATCTGCCCACTGTCAGTATTCCCCTGAACAAAATATCCCAACACGAACTCTACAGAAATGGAACATAGACTACAAGTACAAATCGAGACAATAGTTAAATACATATTCAACAAGGAAGAACAGTACACAACGCTACTCTGTTTCCTTGAAGAATACCCAGAGGTCCTCTGGATCCTAGTCTACACAGATAGATCAGCTCACAATTCTGTTAGAAGTGGAGGAGCGGGTGTGTACATAGAATACCCAAATAATGCTAGAGACAGCCAGAGTACCAACAGAAAAGTACTGACATAACTATGATGCAGAAATCCAGACTATCAACGTAGCAGTTACTGAATACCAATCATGGTGTTATTGACAGATGCAAAAATGGGCACTTGAGACACTTTAGTTTGAGAAATGGCCTCTACTACGGACACTACTATCTGATCTAGGCAGCAGCATTTGGTCACTATACAATGTGGAGTGCCCGGAAAGGAAAGGGCTGATCAATTTACTAAGGAAGGAGCAACAGAAGAACAACTTGATGTAATTATCACATACCACCAAAGAAAAGAATCATAAAATGAATCTGAAAACCACCAACACCAGTACAAGACAATTTCATTGATGGGCCTGAATAAATCATTATTCTCCGCCTCAGAACAGAACACAATTCATTACGCAAACACATGTATATACAAATCAAAGTTAACGAATCAGCCATGTGCAGATGTGGACTGGCACCGCAGACAGCAGATCACATACTCCAAGAGTGCCCAAAATAGAACATATCTAGGCAAACCTTCTGGTCTAGAGAAACAACAGTGACGGATAAACTCTGTGGACAACTGGTAGGACTAAAGAAAATATCAGTAAGGTTCATACAAGTGACAACATTGCAGATATAGACACATTTCAAGCTAACGAAAGAAGAAATTGCGCAATTCTTCGATTTTAAACATTCAGTGGTATTTCATGTTTCCCTATACGTTACAATATTTTCTTGTTGGTACGTGAAATACGCGTCTATCCAATTTATAAAAATTGAAATCTCCGTGAATTTCCGATACAGTGAACTATATCAACCTAGCTTAAAATAGATCTTGGATGTAGAGATGATTGGCTTAATATTGACCACATTATCTATCAACTACCGACTAGCAACAAATATTATTAGGTAGAATCATCTTCAGCTCATTAACAGCATATAACACTTTTTTTTTCCTCAGTAAAGACAAAGAAAAGTCAAAAAGACAGCCTGTGGATGCAGGTGAGTAGACTATGTTCACTACACCGCTGTCATTGTCCAATACTTCCCTTTCCCTCAGTTTATACATGGAGAGGATCATTTTGTGGAGAAGAAGACGAAGAGACACACATAGTCATCATTATCATCCTGTACCCCAACAGACGTAGGCGTTCATGTCCACAGTCTGCTGAGACCCTCATTGATGGCAATGATGATCTGTATTCACATACTGAAAAAGCCATTCACTGGAGTATTTAATGTGCCAAACCTGGACACGGTAGTGGTCAAATATGTTCGGATGAGCTTTCTGGAGAAGGTTCCGACCAAGGTTGTCTCTGTTCGACAGAGTAAATAAATGCACGATATACAGTATTGACAAAACGGCACGGAAGATAGATCAGAAAGTTAGACAGTTTGTGTTTTCCTCTCTCTGCTGATGAAATGTTCCAAGTTGTAAAGGGCGTTTCTTGTGTTTTCCTTTCCTTCCGGTGAAATGTTCCAAGTTTTAAGGAGATTTCTTGTGTTTTCCTCTTACTTGTGATAAAATGTCACAAGCTACGAGAACATGTCTTGTGTTTTCCTCTCTTCATTTGAAATGCCATAAGCTATAAGGACGTTTCTTGTGTCTTCCTCAGATTCTGAAGATGAAAGTAAAGCCCAGGAAGTAACCTCCAGCAACCAGACTCCTACAACGTCAGCACAGCTGCACCCAGATGATCTGTGGCCCTTAGGTAGGCCAGAGATGTGGCCCACCAGTCCTACACCACTGTCCGCGTACTTTGAACAGCAGCGCCACATGTTTCAGAACCTTTTGCCATTCCATCCTGGCATGTTGAATCTGAAATCGTCCAAACAAAATCTGTCTATTGAACATAACAATACCAGCTTGCCACATGTTTTACCACCATTCGGAGTCGGACAATCTCTGTACACGCCCACTGAGTTGTCCGAGTTGTCATTGAACAGCAGGTTCATGCTGCCTCTGCAGGGTGTCAATCCCCTAGCGCAGGTGAGACAGCTTGGGGAACTCAATCGATGCTCAAGCTTGGAGGTTCCACTTTCTCTAGTGAAGAAAACCAAGCCGGACTCTAGCGTGGTATCCGACGAATATACCAATAATTCGAAATCAGAAAATGTCAGACAAAGTCCCAAGCTTAAAAGAAATGTGCCAAGGGAGTTACAAAATGACGAGTCCATCTCTCATATGCAGATACAGGTGCCTGTCAGCGGTGTACGTAGTGAAACAAACCCAGGTCTTGCTAGTACACGCAGCCCTTACAGTAAGTTTGTCCCTGAGTTTGGGTTTGTGCCTCTGTGTTCAGGTGACGGATTACCACAGAGAAACTCCGCAGGGTCACGTGAGGATATTTCTAGTCACATTCGCGAAGTGGCCAATCCAAAACATGCCAAGCGTGCGGACACTCATTCAGACTACTTTTCTCCCAGTAGTTCACATTCTTGGAGGTGTGTAGAGACTGAACTTGCGTCAACAGAGAAGCAAGAGGCACCCACAAAAGTAATGAAAAGACATTATGTAAGTTGTATTATATTTCCCTGTCATTAAATAGTTGCAGTATCTGTTAGTATCTTTTAAATTCATATATCATGAAATATAAAAACAGTGCTATAACAGTTATTTAAACTAAATGTCTGTACCTTAAGAATATTTTCTCATTTCTCTGAAATATGTATTATACTTATAGATTACAACAACACCCCATCTACTTACATTCAAGGCCAATGCGGCAAAAGACGGATTTAATTACTCAGAAGTTTACATTCTGTATGTGTAAATGATATAATGGTTAACGAGATGTTTATAGAGAATGAATGAACTTTATTTTCAAAAGGTTAAGAATTAGGCATACAGGCCTGTCTAACATTCTGCCCTTCTTAGAATCGGAGTCGATGGAGCATGAAGTCACACCTGATTGCATCTGTCTATGCTTATTGGGTAGACGTATGTGGTTTAGGGGTAGTAATCACTGTTTCCGGTTCGAAGTCAGTCGCAGTAACTTTGGGAGCAGAACGCTTTCCGTGATTTTAACAATATGAGCTTCAGCCGTTCAGAAAGCAATGGCAAAGTAAAATTTAGAAAATCGCAAACATGCAATACGTGCTAGGGTTGATTGCGACGGCCTGTAAAGGACATGCAACACATACTAGTACGTGTATAGGTACAGACGATCGTTTGATAAGCATTTTTTAAAAGTTGCTTATCCCTTACAGAACGTTGCAGTCAACACCAGTATTTTCAGCTGTTGGTGATGATCTTGGCAAGATTACGCTCAGTAGTTTGCCATTGCTTTCTGAGCGGCCGTCTCACATACCTCGTAAGTAACCAACGCGACGCGATCCGCTGACGAATCTCTCGCAGCTGTGTTCCTCACGTGGATATACGGGATTACGGAGAAAGTCGTTAACACATTCGCCAGGGAGACCGGCTGTTAACCATTACTGATGAAAAATGGAGTTTTAAGTACATCACATATACTAGGTGACAACTTTACAAGGTACAAGTGACCAGCTGCCTTATCACTTCTCTTTCTTTCCACAAATGAGAAGAGGCCTGTGTTATATCTCGGTTGGTCCAACGAGTTCTCTACTAATCACTAGAGACAGGAAATCAACGCCTTACCAGCTGAACTAACACGAGCCCTAAAGTACACAGGATATGCTAAACTGAGACCCCGCGGGTGATTTATTTATGTTATTTATATTTTGCCACTGGGGGTTTCAATCTGTGCTTCTATTTTATTAGTAATTATTGAACAGTATGTCGTTGGCAACTAGAAAAGAAAAATCTCTATTGACAAACTAGAGTTGCAATGTATCGTGTACTTGTGCGTGTTATTTGTATTAATCTAGCATATCCTTTACATGCTCATCAGTGTAAATTGTACTTTAAACAACAAAGTTAATTTTTCAGTATGAATTTCAGCAGATTCTAATCGCCTTTTTATAGCCTTATTTTATTAATTAATTATTTTTATTAAAATGTATTGATATACACACACGTTTCCATAATCACACACCATCGTATTTTCAGTTTCTCAACACAAATTTAGACAATTTCAATAATTAAGACACAAATAATTTATTGCATGGCATATTTCGTTGTAAACATACTGTCCTGTGTTTCAATGTCATTACAGTAATTTTAAAGCTACGTACTATTGTGTGTGTGTGTGTGTGTGTGTGTGTGTGTGTGCGCGCACGCACGCGCGCGCGCGTGTTTTTTTTTTTTTTAAACACAATTACCGCTTACCAACTCTAATATAAAGTAAACTTTTGTATGCAGTATGCACCTAAAGGTCTCACAGCGCGCGAGAATTGGTAGCGGTTCTCGCCGCGTTGGTGACACGGGATACGTGAGCCGGCCGCTTAGAAAGCAATGGCGAACTACTGATCATAATCTATCCAAGAAATCAACAACAGCGATAAAATGCTGATGTTAACAGCGATGTCCTGTAAAAGGATATGCGGAATAAAAAAAAAATGCACCTAAAGAGATGTAGCCAAATGTGGCAGGCGATAAATAGTGCAAACTATTGCTTGTGTCTTCTTTAATAAAATTATCAATTGTGGAAAACTTGTTTTTGATTTTTTTATAATATAATAATTTTTTTTTTCTGGCGACGAAGAATCCACCACCAAGGTTCCTGTCCAACATTCCAGCAGTGGAGAAACCAGACGTAGTGTTAAAAAATGACGACATGTGGGCCACAACACATGAAGTTGTTATCAGTTCTGGGGGGAGGTAAGACCTGCTAGTTCAACTTAATTTAATACTAGTAATTAGAACTGATTATATACGTATTCATATACTTATCTAACACAATACAATTATGTTATATTAGTATATTGATCAACTAGTTTATTTAATCAGACTATTTGATCATATGTAAAAAGCAGATTTCCATTTGTGCCTCTTTGCGTCATTTGCATTTACAGCTGTCTAAAACTTATTCTATCAAGTATTCATTTCATTGGTCAGGCAGCTTCTGTAAACCTTAATAAATCACAGCCGAGATGTCGTAAACGTAAAGACAATTCCATGGGGAGTAGGAGGTCTCCGTTGAGTAGTAGTCTAGCCGTCAACCTCATACTACGAAGGCCTAGGGTTCGTTTCCAGACTCGGTCATTTCTTTAACGAGTGCTGAATATGGGGGGGGGGGGGGGCTGAGTGGTCTCAAGGTATGGTGTCAGCCTTGAGTGCTGGAGGTCCCGGGTTCAGGCCCCGGTGAAGACCGGGATTTATTAAAAAAAATCCACCTGGACTCCCAGTAATAAAATTTCCCCCGGTCTCTGGCTAGTGAGATCGGACGCCCGTGTGTATTGTTGCGCACGTAAAAAATCCCTTGGCAATTGAAAATCGAAAAAGAGTAGCCTAACGGCGCTGCCCGGGCAAAATTTCGAGTTAAAAATCTACCCAAAGCATTTCAGGATCCTCGCCGATGCAACGGAGTTCGTGCATTGAGCTGAGTGTCTCCAGACTCGTTCATTGAGCTGAGTGTCTCCAGACTCAGGTTTGAGTTAGGAGGAAAACGGAGCACTTATGGGTTAAACCGCGTGCCGTGATGTTGATCCAACGACTAAACTAAACTAAACTTTAACGAGTGCGATTTCTTCCGTAGACCCAATCGCTAGAGCTAATGACGAACTGGGTCTAAAAAATATTGATTGCCAGGAGATAATGCTATTGAAAAGACATTAGCATGTTTTAACATATTGCCTTCTTACGGGGGATCACTTCATAAGTTTCTCACACGGCCCACTTTCCATCGGACAAACTGACACCCTGGCCAGCCCGCCACTGCTGGAGATATGGGGTTTGTGCTCTGTGAAATGCTTTCTGCATGCTCTGAGGACAGAAAACCGAGCCTTGTGGTACAACGCCTGATGCAATGAAGTCAATCATCTTTCCTTTATCTTATCATATAGTGAGTACTATCGTTAGGCTGTGCATCCTTAGGCTCTCCGCAGATATTAAGTAGCAATACCGATCTGTGCACCCTGCTGGTTTCTAAGCTGAGAATTAAGGCAAAGAATTTTAGTACACTGCTAAGAAAAAACCCCTGTAGATGCAAGACCTCATCAGGCGCAGACGCCCGAACTCTAATACATCGATATAAGAGTGAAAACAATCAAACTGACATCTAAAATGTTTGTTTTCTCGGCTTTAAAAAAAATTGTTCATTGAAAAGTGTAGAGAAAGTTTGTTGTCTGGTTTCTTACTTTATGATTTATCGCTGACTATTATATAAAGGGTTTTCTATTTGTGTCATTTTCTGTTTACACATGTCTCACATACATTGCTAGCTGTTTGTTGGTATAATAGTCATGTGTATTATGTATATGAAGCCCACAAATCAACTATTTACACATGACATATCTCTCGCCGCTTTCTTGGCCATAATGCCGATCGGTCAACGACAGCAAACATGACTTACAGGTCGCATTTGTTTGAGTTTCCCGGGTGGTGGCCAGGTTTTTCAAATATAACCGGCCAAGTTGTAATATTTATTTGGCTTGGTTTCATCAATATTTATTATCGTGTATTGCGGCTACCTGCTATATGGGGGGGGGGGGGGGGGGGGGGGGGGGGGCTTCGATCCTAGATAGTTGCCGACCAAAGTTTAGAATTGTTATATACATAGTTTAATATAAAGCCTGCAGGAACCACATCGAGCCAGCCGATCATTCATTAACCCAGAACACAATAATTTCACAGATTAGTCACAGGCTAATACGAACCGACATCTCACCGGCCACACCATGGCAGGAGCGTAAACAGACGCTGGTTCAACAGCTTTAATGAGGGATGCTCATATAATTCTGAGTCACCATGTAGTTTTTAATTGAAAATCACTATCAAATGGCTTTCTTTTTCTGTTGCCTTCTATCACCATTTGGGGCATAGACCCTAATTCCAAGCCCTCTTATCTGTGGTTATCCCATACAGCTCTATGTCCTTCCCATGTTGTTATTTCTGTGTCTGCTTCTCTTCTCCGTGTTTTTTGTTTGTTTGTTAAGTCCTCCTGTATTTATTTTGCCTTGTGGGTTGCAGACTAAGGCTTTTCTAGTTATATTATCATCGGATTTTCACAATGTATGGCCTTTCCATCGTCAACGTCTTTTCTTCACCTCACGATTCATTGATGTTTGTTGAGTTCTCTCCACGATTTTCAAGTGACATATCTGCATTGAATGTCGCCTGCAATGAGTCTCCAAAGTCCTCTGGTCTCCTACTTTGTGGTCCACCAATACATGCTTCTTTCAGTTCATCTCTTGGTGTTGTCCACTTACATGTAACATTGCCTTCCTTTTGCACGTTTCCCCTCCACATTTCTGTCCAGTACACTCCTTTAACAATGAGCTGATTTCACTCAGTATTCTCTATAAAATCCTATTTTTTGAAACACGTCTTCGTTTGATTTCTTCTCCCACCATGATGTTCTTTCTGTGTCTATATGTGTGTCTACATATCTCTATCTCTTTCTATCTCTCTCTCTCCCCCCCCCCCTCTCTCTCTCTCTCCCCCCTCTCTCTCCTTCTGTAGAAAAAAAAATGTCAGTAAACGTGAGAAAGTGTTAAATTTACTCTACATTATTGTTTGGTGTGAAAACAGGGACACTGAATAAACACCGTGACAACAAAATGACATTTTCGAAAACGGATACCATCTACCAGGTCATCTACCAAACGAGGGATACCATCTACGCGCACATGCACGAGCATACACACTCACACGCATAGATAGAAAGAGCGAAGGGTGAATGAGTGAGCTGTCACTGCTTATGATGATAATATGTCAACAGTAGGCTAGCATATGTGCATATTTTAAAAGACTTGTATACGAATTTTCAGGGGAAGACAAATTATGTCCTCCATACGCCATCATTGTAACTAACTTTGGCCACTGTATTGTACACTCAAATTAATTCACGATTCAACTGTTATCTATAAAAACATTAACTCACGATTCACCTGTCATGCACGTTCACATGAATTCACAATTTACCTGTCATACACATTCACATTAACCCACGATTCACCTGTCACACATATTCACATTAAACCACGATTCACCTGTCACACACATTCACCTGTCACACACATTCACATTAACCCACGATTAACCTGCCACACGCATTCACATTAACCCACGATTCACCTGTCACACACATTCACCTATCACACACATTCATATTAACCCACGATTCACCTGTCACACACATTCACCTGTCACACACATTCACCTGTCACACACATTCACATTAACCCACGACTCACCTGCCACACACATTCACATTAACCCACAATTCACCTGTAACACACATTCACCTGTCACACACATTCACCTGTCACACATATTCACACTGGCCTACGATTCACCGGTCACACACATCCACAGTAACCCACTATTCCTATGTCACACATATTCATATTAACCCATGATTCACCTGTTACACACATTCACATTAACCCACGATTCATCTATCACATATATTCACAGTAACCCACGATTCACATGTCACACACATCACATTAACCCACGATTCACCTGCCAGCTAATACATTCACATTAACCCACGATTCATCTATCCCACATATTCACAGTAACCCACGATTCACCTGTCACACACATACACATTAACCCACGATTCACCTGTCACACACATTCACATTAACCCACGATTCACCTGCCAGCTAATACATTCACCTGCAGGCCCATGTTCCCGTTCGTGTCCCTGTTGGTGGATAGACTGCATCCTGACCGGCTGTACAGCTTCAGTCTCAAGCTGATCCCGTTATCCAACTTCATCTTGGAGTACAAGCAAC
Organism: Cepaea hortensis; assembly: GCA_963921405.1. Taxonomy (NCBI): domain Eukaryota; kingdom Metazoa; phylum Mollusca; class Gastropoda; order Stylommatophora; family Helicidae; genus Cepaea; species Cepaea hortensis. The sequence goes on from OY992877.1 coordinate 178,908,092, forward strand.
ACGAGTGGGTACCGTCGGCCCAAGCCTTTGCAGAGGTAAAAGATGTTATCTACTCACACCCAGACAGTCCCAAAAGTGGACGGCAGTGGGGGCCCGAGATTGTCTTCGACAAACTTAGAGTAAGCAAGTTAAGGAAAGGGAAGAACTTGGTAAGAATATGGTTGTCGTCCACTTCTTTCTTTCTCCATTATAGTTCCGCTCACCTACTTCACCTTTTGTGTGCACGTCTACCACAGTCAACTTGTCTAGCTACAGTTATGCATGCCAGTCTGGCCACCTTCTTCTTCCTTTCATCCGTTATAGTTCCACTCATCTCCTTCACATTCTGCCTGTCTGTCTGCCTGCCTGCCTGCCTGCCTGTCTGTCTGTCTGTCTGTCTGTCTGTCTGTCTGTCTGTCTGTCTGTCTGTCTGTCTGTCTGTCTGTCTGTCTGTCTGTCTGTCTCTCTGTCTGTCTTCTCTGCTTCTGTCCATCTCTGTCTCTCTTTGTCTGTCTCTGTCTCTCTATCTGTGTGTCTTTCTCTCGCTTTTTGTCTTTCTGTCTGTGTCTCTGTCTCTCGCTGTATGTCTGTGCCTGTCTCTCTCTCTCTCTCTCTCTCTCTCTCTGTCTGTCTGCGTGTATATGTCTCGCTCTGTTTGTCTGTCTGTCTCTCTGTCTGTTTCTGCCTCTCTCTGTCTGCCTCTCTCTCTCTATCTGCCCCTCTCTCTCTCTATCTCTCTGTTTTTATCTGTCCCTCTGTCTCTCTATGTCTTCTCTCTTTGTCTGTCTCTCTCTCTGTCTGTCTCTATCTCTCTGTCTCTGTCTCTCTTTGTCTGTCTCTCTCGGTCTGTCTCTGTCTCTTCATCTCTCTCTGTCTCTCTCTATCTGTCTGTCTGTCTGTCTGTCTGTCTGTCTGTCTGTCTGTCTGTCTGTCTGTCTGTCTGTCTGTGTCTCTTTCTGTCTCTCTCTGTCTCTTTCTGTCTTTCTCTCTCTGTCTATCTTTCTCTCTGTGCCTTTCTCTGTCTCGGTCTGTCTCTCTGTGCCTGTCTGTTTCTCTCTCTGTCTGTGTTTCTTTCTCCCTGTGTCTGTCTCTGTCTGTCTGTCTGTCTGTCCCTCTCTCAGCCCCTTTCTGTGTCTGTCTGTCTGTCTGTCTGTCTGTCTGTCTGTGTCTGTATCTTTCTCTGTCCCTGTCTGTCTAGTTCTCTGTCTCTCTGTGTCTGTCTCTGTCTCTCTGTGCCTGTCTGTCTCGCTCTCTGTCTATCTCTGTCTGTCTTTCTCTGTCTCTCTCTCTCTGTCTCTCTCTGTGTCTCTCTCTGTCTCTCTGTGTCTGTCTCTGTCTCTCTGTGTCTGTGTGTCTCTGACTCTCTGTCTGTCTGTCTCGCTCTGTCTCTCTCTGTCTTTCTCTGTCTGTCTCTTTCTCCGTCTGTCTCTGTCTCTGTCACTCTGTCTGTCTCTGTTTGTCTTTGTCTCTGTCTGTCTGTCTGTCTCTTTCTGCCTCTCTCTCTCTGTCTCTCTCTCTGTCTCTCTATCTGTCTATGTTTCTTTGTCTCTCTCTGTCTCTCTCTTTTTCTGTTTCTGTCTCTCTGTGTCTTTCTCTGTGTGTCTATCCCCCTCTCTCCGTCTGTCTGTCTCTCTATGTCTCTCTCTCTCTCTGTCTGTCTCGTTTTGTCTGTCTCAGTCACTCTCTCTGTCTCTGTGTTTTCTGTCTCTCTGTGTGTCTGCCTGTCTCTCTCTGTGTCTGTCTGTCTCTGTCTGTCTCTCTGTGTCTCCATCTGTCTGCCTCTGTCTCTCTTTTTGTCTCTCTCTGTCTCTCTGCCTCTCTCTGTCTGTCTCTCCTTGTCTCTCTGTCTGTCTCTCTTTGTCCCTATCTGTCTGTCTGTCTCTGCCTCTCTGTCTCTCTCTGTGTCTGTTTGTCTCATTCTGTCTCTGTATGGCTGTATGTCTCTGTCTCTCTCCGTCTGTTTCTGCCTGCCTGAGACCTAGCGGATGTGTTATGTGTCTGGGTCTGTATGTCTGCATGTGTAAGTGCGCGCGCATGTGTGCTACATGCGTTTACACCTGTCTGTGTCTGTTTGTGTCTGTGTCAATATGTGTCTATGTTTGTGTCTGTGCCCATATGTGTCTATGTTTGTGTCTGTGTCAATATGTGTCTATGTTTGTGTCTGTGCCCATATGTGTCTATGTTTGTGTCTGTTTGCCCCTCAACACACTTTGCCTCTCTGTGTATGGAGGTCAGCATGGCCTAATGGAAAAGAGCGCTCGTTCTTAAACATCCGGTGTGCTGATGCCGAGTTAGCGGATTCAACCCCTACATAGATCAATTGGACTAGAATGTTGACGTCTTGTCTTTCACTTGGGGATGTAAATTACAAGTACCTCAAAAGTCAAAGCGGGTTCGCCTAATGGCGAGGGTCACTGGTAATAGGGAAAGCTCATTCATACGCAACAATCAGCCCAGTGCACTAGCGGTATTAGCATGTGGATGGACTACGCTTGAGTCCAAAGCGAGCGAACACAAAAACAAAATCTGTATCTATTTGCATACCGGTGTGTGTTTGTGTGTGTTTGTGTGCGTATTAGTGCGTATGTACATGTGCTTCAAATGATAGTTTCCTCTCCATTTCCTGACAGTAATATTTAAAATGAACTCTCGTGAAACCAAGGTTTGAGAGATGGGAAAGCTGGTATTGGACACATAATATCAAACTAAAATTCACAGCTAGTGTCTGTTAGACACGCGGGCTCTTGTGAAAGAATTAGCTGGAAAGAGACGGCGAATATGTTATCGTCCTTCCAAAGTGGACACTCTGTGATCGAAAGCAACGGACAAAACAGTTCAAGAACAGGGTTATAGGCTGAATCAAATCGACCATTTCACGTGTAATGAGCTGGAAGGAAAGCGTCAAAGCAGCCGTGACTCTCCGGAACGGAGCAGATGGGAGAATTGCCCACGGAATAAAAGATGTTGAGACAACGCTGTCTGTCATTCCATCTGTTGACGATAGTGTACTAGGCGATGTGAGTCGCCGGCAATGCCTATACTCTACAAAAGTAGTCTCGCTCTAGATACTGTCCCTGGTGGAGTGGAGTGTTCAGCCTTCGCATATTCTGTAAAACACTGCATGTCCTTTGTAGAACGTCGCAATCAACCCCCATTACAAGTTGATTTTCTAGGCAATTTTGTGTTCTGCAGTCAGATAATGTTCTTTTAAATGTCGTTTTTAAAGGTCTAGCAAATAGTCTTAGCAGTCGGAATGATTGTTGCTAGTAAATAGTCTTACTTAGCAGTCGGAATGATTGTTGATAGTAAATAGTCTTACTTAGCAGTCTGAATGATTGTTGATAGTAAATAGTCTTGACAGTCTGAATGATTATTAATTATAAAGAGTCTCAACTAGGCTTTACTGTCTGAATGATTGTTGATAACATTATTTTCTCCAACATGTATTTATCAGCTGAAACTGGAACTTAGATGTCAGTACCTGCCCCAGGTGATTGTTGAGACAGACTCTCAGCTGTGGGAGTACCCGCTAAGAGATGCCACGTTTATCACCGTGAAAATAGACAGGTATATGTAACATTTATGATCTAGCGGTAGGGCGGCTAACTCACCTGCATGAGTACATTATCAAATAAATTGATTGCAGAAGTACTTGAGGCTGTCAAATCATCATGTGCTCTGCCCTAATGTGCTTGGGTTTTATTTTCTCGAAGATGAATCAATGAGCGTCACGGTCAGTGATCATGTTGTTGTTGAATTTATAGTGACGAGGACATTTGCATAGTCCATGCTGTGTGACGTTGGTGATCATGTCTGTCCACAGCTTTCTGTCTGAGTACTGCCTATCATTTCTGACACTGATGTTTCACCATGCCAAGATGATAAACCGCCTTGCCTCTTCTCTCTTGGACTTCTTCTGCCTCTCTACTCCAGCTTTCACGTTGTCACGACGTACTCCAGTTTCATCTTCTCACAATGTGCCGAAAAATGTATCATGCTGATGTTTGTAACCAGTTCACGTTGTGAATTAACTTCTTTCTAGATATTTTCATTACACTTATCTGTCCAAGGTGTTCTCATCTTATTTCTATAAAACCAAATGTCTGCAGATTCCACGAAAGCAGCACCAATCTTCCCATTCTCCATTATCCACTTTTGTACACTAGGAGTGACTCAATATAGCTGTTAATAATTCTTTTTTCTCACATAGATTGAAAAACAAACTATTTTGCATAGAATATTCTTCATCCTATGAAACGCTTCTTCTGTTTGGGTTATTCTACATTTAACTGTGTATCCATGATAAATTATGCTGCTACTGTTTGGGTTATTCTACATTTAACTGTGTATCCATGATAAATTATGCTGCTACTGTTTGGGTTATTCTACATTTAACTGTGTATCCATGATAAATTATGCTGCTACTGTTTGGGTTATTCTACATTTAACTGTGTATCCATGATAAATTATGCTGCTACTGTTTGGGTTATTCTACATTTAACTGTGTATCCATGATAAATTATACTGCTGCTGTTTGAGTTATTATACATTTAACGATGTATCTATGATAAATTATCCCAAGCCAGTCCACCAATCACTCAGATACCGTCCCCACAATAGAAGGGTAGCAGCAGTGAATCACCAGCTCGTTCTGTATTTGGCTTTGTTTGTACTCTTTCACATAGTGCTGTTTCATCGACTGCTGCTTCATCGACTGCTGTTTCATCGACTGCTGTTTCACCGACTGCGTTGACTGCTATTTCATCGACTGCTGCTTCGGCGACTGCTGTTTCACCGAGTGCTGTTTCACCTAGTGCTGTTTCACCGACTGCTGCTGTTATGGAATCTTGTCTAGAGGAAGCAAACATTGCACATATGCATGTTGAAGTCGGAAACCTGACCTTTGCAGTGCATACTAGGTGAGACGCACTCCCCTTGAAAAGGAAGGAAGAAGAGGACGAAGAAGAGGTGTAGAAAGAGGGAGTTTTTACTCCTTGGTCATCTGCCTTCAGCTGTTTTGCCATTATGGTTTTTATGAGAGTGTAGTCTTTTTAGGTGGCCAAATTTTTTGACATGTGCCCATTTTATTACTTTGGTTAGCTCTCTTTTCGTTTTCAGCTTCTTTGATTTTTATATTAGAGTACTCCCCCAGCACATGGGAGCCGCGGTAGAGCAGTGGTGGAACGTCTGCTCACCTCCTGTACTCATGTGTTCGAAACATCAATCAATCAATCAATCATGTGCCATGCCGGAAAGCGTGGGCGGTCATGTCTCGCCATTTCACTCGATCACCAGTGTCGTGGATCAGCTCAGTGTTCCTGTCTCGTCCATGCCATGTGGCCAAGACATCCAGGTATTTTCCTCTCGGTCTTCCTCTTGGTCTGTTCCCTTCGATCTTGCCAGTTGTCACCAAGTTCTCCAATCCATTTCTTCTCATAACATGTCCAAAAAATTTTGACTGTCTACGTCTAATTTCTCTAATCAGTTTACGTTGTTCATTTGTCTCCTGTAGTACTTGGTCATTGGTTTTTCTGTCTGTCCGTGGTATTCTTTGCATTCTCCTCAGAAACCACATTTCTGCAGCCATCAGATGCTTTTCAGCTTGACTGTTCATTGTCCAAGTTTCACACCCATACACAAGAACAGGCTCTATGTATCCCCTCAACACTCTTTTTCTCGTTTCAATTGATATCTTTTTATTGGTCAGAATGTTTTTCATCTTGCTAAAGGCTACTTTCGCCATGGCGATTCTTGTTCTAATCTCTTCAAGGCATCTCCCATCAGATGTTATAACTGTTCCAAGATAATTGTACCGATTCACTTGTTGAAGAATATTTCCATTTACTTGTATATTACTTTGAGGCACTTCTTCCTTCCTACTGACGACCATAACCTGAGTCTTTTTACAATTTAATTCTAACCCCAGCTGCTCACTGTGTACAACAACCGCATCTACTAATTGTTGCAGGTCCTGCGGATTGTCTGCAATTAATACTGTATCATCTGCATATCTAATGTTATTGATGTTTCGTCCTCCAATGCTGATTCCATTTATATCCTCTACATTTCTGAAAATATTTTCACTGTACAGGGAAAAAAGATCTGGAGACATTACACATCCCTGCCTAACACCTCTCTTAATTGGCTGATACTGTCCCACTTCATTATCAATCCTTATTGCAGCTTGTTGTTTCCAATATATGTTCGAAACATCATCGAGGTAGATTAAAAAAAAAAAAAAAATTCATTGACCCGTGCTCCCAGGTCGACTCATTGTCGTGTAATACTGAGAGTTAATGATTCCCAGATGGACGACTGCATACACCAACTGCCCAGGTGGGAGAAGGGTTAATGAAACGGAAGGATAACCACAAAGGATTGACCATCGCATGTGTATGTAGGTCAAGTCGGGTGAGTCGACTACAACACAGATAACTGTCGAGTGGAAAATTTGGTTTGCGACAAAGACAGACAACATCATGGACCAGCTTATTGCGTTCTGGAGGTAGGAATATACGGAAAAGTTCGAGATCTGGAATTTTCCACTGACAAGGGATAAAGAAGTCTGAATTTGCTTTGTCCAGCAATGTCAAGGACGATGGGACAAAGATGTTCTAGAGAGAGTGGCCACTTCTTTGTGTCAGTTGAGTGTGTGTTCCCCAACTGGACGGAAAGATAGAATTATGTGTCCTGTAATGAAAAGAAATATCCTCCCTTATAATGGGATAAAGTGCTTGGCTGCGGATTAATTTCAATTCGTGGATCTACATTAATTCTATAAAGGAACATAGATGCCTAAATAAGGTATAAAGATATTAGATATAGTTTAGGATATGAATATAGATGTGCGTGAATAGCATTTATCATTGATTTCTATTAGTAGGAATAGTATAGACGATTAGGTGAATCTTCTATCCTATGTCAGAGTGGGTTTTTTCGGAAGCCTTTTCATTTCGGCTGGAGGAAAAGACACTCACATAGGAGAGAAGAGGAAGCAGACACAGATCTCATTATTAAATGTATATCACACAGGTTTCCATACCAGTGCTGGACTTATCAACTAAGAGATTACACAGATGGCTGTGGTCAAGATCACCCAGTGTTGATAACCCACGAGAAAGCACTTTAAAGTCATAACGCACGACACTTGTGCATAAGAAAGGAAGGAAAAGAAGTGTCATCTTAATAAGTCAGGAGGACAGAGAATGGAAAATAGAGATCATACAACCTAAAGGAAAAAGACCCAAATTACTCAGTATCAAAGAGTTGCAAAGTGCGTACCAAGTGCATATATCAATTACAAAATATCAAGTGTAGAACGTTTTACAGAACACTAATAGAACATTCTAGAAAGTCGATGTGTTTTCCAGAATGGATTAAAGAACGCTATAAGAAAGCAACGAACATTCATTTTAAGCGGACAGCAAATAGTGAGCAGGTTAAGTACATTTGATACAGTGGTGAACATTTTCATTACAAAGAACGGATTTATCTACCGACTCAAGCAGACGGAGCTGTCAGGGTGAGACCGTTCTGTATCTATGTCATGTCCTGTACTCTAGCTGAGAGAAGAGACGAGAGAAACCACGGAGACTATCTATCAACATCTTATCTGGCAGCCACACTAGAAGAACATACAAACTACATAGACAATATCCATACATACACCAGACATAGTTTTTTATAATAAATCTTTTATCTTATCGTTGAAAGGAACTGTTGTCGGAGTATGTGTTGAGGGAATAATCGAGAGAGTAAAAGAAATAGATATATGGAAGGGAAGACAGAAGAGAAGAGTGTAGACGAAAAGACAGAAGAGAAGAGTGTAGACGAAAAGTCAGTCAATAATCCCAACAGATAATCAGTTTAAAGATGTGCATGTTGATCCCAATCTCTTCTCGGGGAAACAACATCACACTCATCCTAAACTGGGCTTCAGGAAAGGGGTTGAGGAGTAAAGGCGTCTGATGTAATATTGATCACATCACACACCGAGAACTGACTGATTTATAAAAATCTGGGGCTAGCACCAAATACCGAATTGCGCTTAGTGCGCCTAAAAGCTTCCTTTTCCTTTTACCCACCCTATCACCATAGTAGTTAATGCGCTTCCTAACCAACATAAGGGTTGAAGCTCAATCCCCAGCAGTGGCAGTATTGATTGTCTCCGATTAGTTCAACGTTGGAGACTACTAGCTTCATCAAAGTAGTAATTTCCAGGATTTTCTGGGGATTTCTTGGGAAGCAATGGCAGCGAGGAAGGAAACTGGTCATTCACCTCATTATGCTGTGGTCCAGAAAAAAGTGAGGCCCTAACACTTGAAACCCTTACACCAGGGCCTGCCATGGGACTGTCTTTACCTTCCTAACAACACCTTTATCCGTGTGAATTCTCTGACTTGCCACTAACGTGAACACTGTACGTTTCTCGGGCAGGTCTCCCTGTGTGGTGATAGACCCGACCGTACTTTACGAAACACCCAGCCCAGAGCCTATGACGTAAGGTGATTGCTTTATACATTCTTCTTTATTATTGTTATTAAACCGGCGCTGTGGCTTGGGGGACAGTGAGACGCGCAGGTTAATAATTCCCCGTCAAAACGAATCCAGGTTTTGAAATCAGCTGCTGGGAATTTGCAAGCAGGCCGTCTTGCATTGATGTCAATGAACATCTATAACTATAGCCATTGTATGTGCTGAGTGAGGTGAAGCCAGACAAGAGGGCTATGCAGGGGGACAAAATTGAATTATCAGCCAACACAGAACTGGTGTCGTCGACCGCTACATGCTGAGGGAAATACTGAGGAGGGAATCTGAGCACTTAATGGACAATGGTTCGATGTGCAGTGCGGATTATCTAAATACTTACCTACCTTAGTAACCCAATAACTAACTAACTAACTAACTAACTAACTAACTAACTAACTAACTAGCTAGCTAGCTAATTAACTAAACTAAACTAACTAATTAACTAAACTTTAACTAACTAACTAACTAACTAACTAGTAACTAGCTAGCTAATTAACTGACTAAGTGACTTGCTGACTGACTAAGTGACTGACTACTGACCTACTGACTGAGTGAGTAACTAAGTGACTAAGTAATTGACTGACTGACAACGTGACTGGCTGACGGTTATAGCGCTCGCTTGCCGAGACAGCTGTTCGGGTTCAACCTCCAGCTGTGGCTGGATTATCTCTTCCCTGACTTGGACCGTTCTGGGGTCGTTTAGCCTCACACAAAAAAAAAAAAAAACGGGCACCGGATAATTTGTGGAAATTTCTGGCAATTGTCCGCGGAGGAAAGTCGACGAGGTTGGGGATTAGCCACCCAACCTAATTATGTCGTGGCCTAGAATATGTGAAGGTTTAACACTTCACACCCCTACGGCGTACTCTTCTATGGTGCTACCGTTACTTTTAAATTATGTGATAGTTATTTGCATATCCTTTACAGGACGTAGCAGTCAGCCCCAGCTTTTGTTTTTGCTGTTCGTGGTTCCTAGGCAAGTTTACGTTTAGTAGTTTGCCATTGATTTCTGAACGACCGGCAGCCATACCATTTCATAAAAAATAAACCAACGTAAGGCTGCCAAATCGCCCACAGCTGTGTTTCAAGGACGGTAGGTGGGGTTACGAACTGCGTCCGAAACAATTTCGCCACGGAGTCGGCAAAATATGTGATAAGACGAACAAAATAGAATAATATGGGTGTGTGATATCAAGTATTTCAACGTTTGGGCTGGTGATGAACCTTCCTGCTCATTTCAATAGACGTAAGTTCTGTGCCGATCTCGCTAATTATGTGTGTCTTATTGCTGAATCTCTTCATGCCTGTTTTAGTGTTATGTAATAAAGCGAGAACTATATAGTTGTAATTCTTAGATGTTTCTGTGAAGGTTTCCCCTTGTTCACACTTAAGTAGGTTTTTAGTTGCAAGATACCTTTATCGATGTCTTAGATTGTTATGATATGTGAGTAATCCGCATTTCAGTATCCTTAACTAGCCACAATTCTGCAGATGAATATCAAACGCCCATAGCCGTGTCAGTCAAATCCTTGTGTGACCTCCCTCTGCCGCGTTTAAATGCAGTTGAAACTTTCTTGTTTTCAAGATTGAAAACATATCGGCATTTCTATCAACTTAGTGCTCTTTAAAGAACATACATACCTGTTAGGCCATAAATGGTATTCTAATGGAACAATTACGCTGTTCTCTTCTCCGCGGTAAGATTTACGCTCACCTGTTGTATCTATATTTACATCTCACCGGCGCCGTGGTCAAGGGGTTACGGATGCAGTTCATAATCCCGCATACCGCATAAAAACACAGCAACTGGGTTTTGGCAGCTGATCGCCTTGGGTTAGTTTCTATAAAATTTGAATGCCGGGCGTTCAAAAAGCTATGGCAAACTATTGAACGTAAACTTGCCAAGAAATCACAAACAGCCAAAACAATGCTGGGGTTGACTGCGATGTCGTGTTAGGGATATACAACTAACTCGTCAGGTTTCTATCCCTTGACCTGACCGACATGGGAGACCCTACCAGTAGCTGTGCTACCGTCGGCGTAGCTCCTGGGGGTCTTTGGAACACGCAAGCCCCTCTACCTCTTAAAGGTGGAGACACGGCAGAGGGGAATGATAAATTATTATTCTTTTGTTTGAGTTATTCTACAATTAACTATATATCAATGATACATTATGCTTCTTCTGTTTGGGTTATTCTTTATTTAACTATGCATCCATGATAAAATATTATTATTATTATTATTATTATTATTATTATTTTATTTTCACATCACACAGATCCCAGAGTGAAGCCAAGTGAAGAAGTCGAAGCCCCAAAAGATGTATGGATATTGAGTACTTCTCATGTAGGATCTTCTTCCCTTAAACTGAGGACAGCGAATGACACCAGACCAACATCCTCAATGTATGATTTTCGAAACGTCTTAAGGCTACCTGTCATTGCCAGCAGATTTCACAGCTGTGGGATTAAAGTCGTTTATAAAATGTGAAAACGGTGTAGACTGAACATTCTGACAGTCAAGAACAGTCTACATATATGTTTACTGTTTTGATTGCACTTCCTTTAAGCTTACTTTTATGACAATGTGTTACGTACTACGTTTATTAACGTTGTAAGACATATTACTTAACTGGGTGAAGTTTTATTGTTAAAATGGTCTAAATGAGGTTTTGCCAATGCTCAACAGAGGACAAGTAAAGACTGAGAGGTAGTGTGTTTGAAGAGAGAGAGAGAGAGAGAGAGAGAGAGAGAGAGAGAGAGAGAGAGAGAGAGAGAGAGGTTAAGAGCGGACTGGCTGAGAGAGAAGAGAGAGAGGACATGTAGAGGAGAGAGACACAGAGCACAGGTTGAGAGAGACACGACATATAGAGAGCGGACAAGTAAAGAGAGAGAGGACATGTAGAGAGAGAGACGCATAGCACAGATTGAGAGAGACAGGACATATAGAGAGCGGACAAGTAGAGAGAGACAAGAGAGAGAGAGGACATGTAGAGAGAGACACATAGCACATGTTAAGAGAGACAGGACATATAGAGAGCGGACAAGTAGAGAGGATAAGTAGAGCGAGAATATGTTGTGAGAGAGAGTGGGATACAGGTAGAGAGGACAAGTAGAGAAGGAACAAGTAGAAAAAGGACAAGCAGACAGAGGACAAGTAGAGAGGGGACAAGTAGAGCGAGAACATGCTGAGAGAAAGGGAGTACAGGTAGAGAGGACAAGTAGAGAGAGGGAACCGGGAGGGAGAGAGAGAGGGAGAAAGAGAGAGAGAGAGAGAGAGAGAGAGAGAGAATGATAGCTTATTTGTCAAAGGGTTAAGAATTAGGAACACAGGCCCCTTCCTACTGCCTATCTTTGACGTATTAAATGTAATATTCAGCTTTGTTAAAACTAAACAGTGTCACATTGGGGACTCTGTCGCTAGCACGCTGACCAGCCGGCCTGGTGTTCATACGTTCAGATCAAGGTGGATTAAACAAAACTGACCATTCCTTTCAAGTAGCCCCAGCCTAACTTAAGTACCAGGAAACGGTTTGGGAAGTGAAATCGACTGGCGTAATATTGATCATATCACCCACCTAGTGCCAGTCTATGAAATAAAGGACTAGCTAGCATCGTCTGCGCAATACGCACATAGACGTGGCGAGGAGTCCCTTACCTACTTACTGTTACATTCACGTTGAGCAAAGATAGTGCCTGTGTAAAGACGCGTTTCCAGAATATTCCAGTTCTCTTGAGGCTCTGATATAAAATATGAAATAAGGAACGTACTGGGGTCTCACTCAATCGCCTATGCTGAATTTGAAAAGTGACTGCATGTGCAGGCTTCGTATCTACGTGTGTAATGGAATCGCCACATAGCTTCCGTAATGAATTTCAGGTTATGTGGAGCAGAGGCTGTTGTAGTGTAAGGAAAGAGATGCAAGGAGAGACATACAAGAAAGACATAGAGATAGTTTAATAGAGAGATTGATGAATAGATGCATAGCTAGGTCATACGGACCTCTCAGAATAGTAACAGATGAAGTGTAATAGACAAAATTCAGAGTATGTAAAGTCTACAAATAATTACTTTTTAAATTTAGGTTTCACGTTACTTTTGGGTAAATTTAATATTGCAGTGAGAGAGAGAGAGAGAGAGAGAGAGAGAGAGAGAGAGAGAGAGAGAGAGAGAGAGAGAGAGAGAGAGAGAGAGAGAGAGAGAGAGAGAGAGAGAGAGAGAGAGAGAGAGAGACCGACCGACAGAGACACAGACACTACTTTTGTGAAAATGTAATAAGGCTTTACAGTGTGAATATATATTTCTGTTGTGTTAAGTTACAATGGTCGACTGAGAAGAATACAGATGACCATGAAAACAATCAAGTCCCGTATCGGGAAGTTGTTGTGCGTATGTGTAGCAATAGGATCATCACATGTAGGTCTCAGTGTACGGTCAAATATATGGCCTGTCTTTCCCTGCCGTAACGAACGTGCAGAGCTGGCATGGGACCTCTGATCGACCGCGCTCGTGCCATGGTCAGTGAAACGTCCTAACCGCTACACCAAAGCGCACGCTATAGTTCTGAAAGTAGATAGCAAAATGTGCAAACTTGGATTATTTCTTTGCATTGTTAATGAATAACATTTTGTTGTTGTGAACTTTAAATATGACTTTGTGGTTCTGCTGTTCATTTTAAAAATTAACTGTATATAACATGAACTGAGGAACACATTAAAATACAAACATTGGTGTGAACTCTTCGTTTGAAGACTTTGATAAGAATGGATTGTGTGGAAAGGGTGGGAAGAGAGAAGCTTTGTGTGCACATGATCATAATAGATGTGAGCTACGCGACGTACGAGCTGATCCAGCTGTGGGGTATCATGGAGACGACTGTCTGTAACAGGTGTGGAACAGTGCAGTAGCGGAAGTTTGTTGATCTTGATAAAACAATCTTGTAGTGAATGTGTGTGTTTTATATTTATTATAGAAACTAAAACATATTCATCATATTCTTTCTTACTGTAGAAAGATGGATGTTTACCTGACGTGTCTCCTATAGTAAGCAGTTTCGAGGGATGCATGCCTGTCTGTGTCTGACTCTTCATGGATGCATTCGTACATGCATGAATATATGCAGATGTACACACAATGCCATTCACATACGTGACATGCATGAATATATGCAGATGTACACACTATCCCATTCACATATGTGACATCCATGCATGGCATGCACTCATCTATCAATGCAGCAGCCACAGACGGACAAACACGCATACAGACACACACTCATACATACTCAAGATATACATAAGCATGCATACAAACTTGCTTATACGTATAGACACACATAAATATGCATATGTACACCATTTTATATACACGTACTCAAACATGGCGGACTGGATTTAAAAATATTGGTTGTCAGGACTAAAATATCATTAATTAATATTTTAAAAAAATTGTTTAATTGACGCTCATTTGCCAGTCGGCAAGCTGACAACCTGCCAACCGCCCCTGTACACAAACACGTCACAAACTGTTCTACAGATCACCGTGCAGGTCACGCCTTCTGGCGTCTTTGGCTTATTTATGTCTCTGGAAAAGAAAGATTGCGAAGGTTCCAGTCTGCATAATGGATGTTACTTGGCCGCGTGTAAAACTTGCTCCGTCCATAGATCAGTTCGTTAATACACAAAGCGAACATATTGGGCCGACATTTTGTGAAACAAGGCGATTCTAGCATGTTTACAAAAATGTGCTGTTTAAAACACGGGTTATTGCCCTTTGATGCCAGGCAGTCAAGTTAGGCAGACGTGAGTTAACCCTGTTGAGACGAGTGGCGGAACACCAGCTGATAACTGCATGTTGGAGAGAGAGAGAGAGAGAGAGAGAGAGAGAGAGAGAGAGAGAGAGAGAGAGAGAGAGAGAGAGAGAGAGAGAGAGCGAGCGGATAAGGAAAAAAGGAGACAGAGAAAATGAAATAGTTAAATCTAGAGAGGGAGAGAGACTAAATGGAAGATAGCGGAAAAGTGAGTGAGAGATTGGGAGTAGAAGAAAGAGAAACATAGAAAGAGAAAGTTATAGAGACTCAGATCAAGGAAGTTGGGAGAGAGAGAGAGAGAGAGAGAGAGAGAGAGAGAGAGAGAGAGTAAGAAGGGAAGAGACTGATTTGGTGAGAGAGAAGGGAACATGAGAGACATAAAAAGGAGAGAGGAAACGAGAGAGAGAGAGAGAGAGAGAGAGAGAGAGAGAGAGAGAGAGACTTAGTGAGAGAGAAAGGGAGGAATAGAGACAGGAAGATTGACATTGAGAGAGAAAAAGAGAATTAAAGCTTATGTCTAGCGAAACACTCTACTCACAAATACCAGCAATAATGGTTATTACACTTTTAAAAACAAGCAAAAACGTGTAGCAACGAGACATGCAAGGAGGGAAATGAATCGCTGAAGCAAAAATGAGTGATGTTTAATAAGAGTTCCGAAGATGCTCAGGTATAAATAGAAAAACAGAGGAAACCACTCGAGCAAAGAGTTCAGGAAATTACATCCTGATTTGTTTACAGTTTTCATTCATAGGCTTAGCATTCTGTCATCAGCTCTGTAATCTCTAACCCGAGATGTTTCTAACATAAACGAGATGCTTACACAACGGAAACACAAGAAACAGGAGTTTGCTGGGCGCTTCTACCATCACCTGCCTCGTCACGCGTGAGTACCACAACAGATCCACAATATGCCAGTCTTTATGACATAAACGCGTTAAAATGACCTTGCGAGTTGGCTTTTAAGTAAAAGATGCCAAATAACCGGAACACACAACGTGTGGAGCGTTTGAATGTGATGTTGTGCGACTTGTATTAACTTTCGGCTACATTAAGCAAAAAAGAATAATATGTTGTTAGTTTGTGTCTGGAAGCAAGGTGTAGTTTTCTTTAAGTTAATTTTTTTAACGTCTTTGGTTTTTGAGTCGGAGAAGCGAAGAAAGATCAGATAGCTTTTTGTTGACTCCACGTTGGATTTTGACGTTGGCGAACTGTAGATAAGAATTCACAGAACGCTTGTTTCATAACCATCAAAACTGCGAGGTGAAGAACAGTGGATTCATTAATATTAGTAGGGAAATATTGACTACGGCTTGTTCATTGTCCAGGCTCACGCACATATAGTAATTCAACACTACTATATGGCGTGGAAGAAGAAGAAAAAGGGGAACATAAAGATGGATAAGACAATAAATTTTAGATCTCATAGATTCAAAAAGTAAATAGTCATGAAAAGAAATATCGTAAATTATAAAGAGAAATCAAGAAGTCATGCAATGAAGTTACAGAGAAGTGTCCCAATGAGCTCTTGAAATGAATTAAAAACTTGAAGAATAGGTGTAACAAAACTGAGGGTAAAGTTAAAGAAAGTCAAGTATACAACAGGAAACCCAAAATATGATTTGTGCAAATTGAAAACTGACAAAGAAATACAAGATAATTTTAACATTGACGTAAAGAAAAAAATTGATATAGCGTCTGATCTAGAGATCCTATTTGAAGATGTTGATGATCAATGGGAAATGTTGAAAAATTCAATCAGTTGTGCTGCAGAAAAAACTACTCCAAAAGTGGGTCGTAGGACATCGATGACTAAAGAAATTTTTCAACTAATGGAAACAAAAAGACAGAACAAAACTACTCCTGCCAAATATGATAAAAATCACAGAAAAGTCAGAATATTATTTAAGGAGGTAAAGGAAGCTCGGCTTGAGAAAAACTGCATAGAAATTGAAAAAACAAACAAACAATACAACAGTAAAAATACCAAACTAATGCACACAATAATTCAGGAGCTTAATAATCAAAGAACACATATATCAGCACAAAGACAAAATATGGATAATTCATAATAGAAAAGGATCAGATTTTACATGTATGGTCTGATTATGTGAAAAACCTGTATGATGATAACAGAAAAGAATAGTATAATATTCAAAATAATAATGAAGGACCATCAGTTTTGAAGATGGAGGTTCAGAATGCTCGTAACCATTGAAATCTGGCAAGACCCCTAGTTCAGACAGCACCACAACACAAATGATTAATGCTTTAGAAGAATATGGAATAGGTAAAGTTATCAGACTGCTGAATACAATATATCATACTGAAAATATACCTCATGAATTATGTAACTCTGTATTTATTGCAATCCCAAAGAAATCAGGAGCCTTGGAATGTGATCAACATGGAACAATTAGTATAATAAGTCACATCACAATGATTTTGCTAAGAATTACCATGCAAAGTGTTAGGAAGAAAATACAACCCGAAATAAGAGAAGAACAATGAGGGTTTGTAGAAGGCAAGGGCACAGTAAATGTTGTGTATATACTGCGAATAGTAATTGAGCGTTCTATAGAAGTAAACAAAGATCTACACCTTTGCTTTATTGACTACACAAAGGCTTTCGATAAAGTGAGACATTTAAATTTAAATATTTAAATTTCAAATCCCGAAACAACCAAATAATCAATTTCATTATTGCTCACTGGATTTAGGCGGCCTGGTGTGCCTTGCCAGTGAAAAGTCCTGATCGTTCGGGTCCACATATATTGACGGACGTCAGTCGCGGCGATCGGGAAATCTTGAGCTATAGCCTACGATGGGTGACGTTGTAATATTCTGCTATGATAATTTGGCCGTGTCTAGTGTGTGCCGCGTGATTACACACCCGCTCCACACGCTAGTGATCCGGGGCTTGTTTCCGGATCCAGTCAAGGATATGCACTACTGACGAGCTCAAACGAGAGCAAAACTCGAGTATAGTGCTTCCATATTGACGTGGATGGGCCTTAGGTTCATACCAGAATACGATCAGCGTTGCCAGTAGTGGGTTGTGCTCAATATTCAAATTTCACATCCCGAAACAACCAAATAATCAAAGTGAGACATGTCGACATGATAAGGATGCTTGAAGATCTACAAATTGATGGAAAAGACCTTAGACTTGTAAGAAACATATATTGGAAACAACAAGCTGTCAGAAGAATTGATAAGGAAGTAGGTCAATATCAGCCTATTAAGAGAGGTGTGAGACAGGGATATGTATCGTCTCCAGATCTTTTTTTCCCTGTACAGCAAAAATATTTTCAGAAATATTGAAGATATGGAAGGAATCAACATTGGGGGACGATGCGTCAATAACATTACAAATGCAGATGATACAGTCTTGATTGCAGTCAATGAACAGGACCTGCAACATTTAGTAGATGCGGTTGTTGCACACAGTGAAAAACTAGGGTTAGAACTGAATTGTAAGAAGGCACAGATTATGGTCGTCACTGGGAAAAGGGAAATATCACAATGTAATATACAGGTAAATGGGCATATTTTTAAACAAGTGAATCGGTACAGTTATCTCGGAACATCTGATGGGAGACACCTTGAAGAAATTAGAACAAGAATTGACATTGCGAAGGTAGCCTTTTACAAGATGAAAAACATACTGACCAATAAAAAGATATCAACTGAAACGAGAAAAAGAGTGTTGAAGTGCTACATAGAACCTGCACTTTTGTATGAATGTGAAGCGTGGACAATGAGCAGACAAACTGAAAAACATCTGATGGCTGTAGAAACATGGTTTCTGAGAAAAATGCAAAGAATACCACGGACAGACAGAAAAACCAATGAGCAAGTCCTACAAGAAACAAATGAAAATCGTAAATTGATTAGAGACATTTGACGTAGACAGTCAACATTTGTGGGGCATGTTATGAGAAGAAATGAATTGGAGAACTTGGTGACAACTGGCAAGATCGAAGGGAAGAGACCAAGGGGAAGACCGAGAAGTAAATACCTGGATGGCTTGGCCATGTGGCATGGTCGAGACAGGAACATGGAGCTGATCCACGACTTTGGTGCTAAAGTGAAATGGCAAAACATGACCGTCCACGCTTATCGGCATGGCACTTGATGGATGGTAACAAGAAAAATAAAAAATAAATAAAACATGCACAATAGAAGACAATAGAATAAGTGAGATATCAGGAAAGAGGGCTTACATACAAAGCAAGGTGTATAGAGCGAAATGACGGGGACATTATCATGGACAAAACTGATACCCGATCTAGATGGTCAGAATACACGGAAGAACTGTGTGATGATAACAGAGGTCTGCAACCTAATATAAACAAGAATATGCAAGTTCCGCCCAAATTGAAAGTTAAAGTTCGTTGCATGCCCTTTATATGACTTCGCAGTCAACACCATCGTTTATTGGCGGCTTGTGATTTCATATGCATGTTTACGTTCAGTAGCTTGCCATTGAGCGGACGACTCAAGCCTTCGTGGGGTGTTCAGAAAGCCTGCCTGTTGGCCTGGTCGAGCTTGGCTTGGCCTGCCTGTTTGCTTGGCCGAGCTGAAAATGGATACCAGGAAATGTTTTGGGAAGTAAAAGCGACCCAAGTGGTATTGACCACTTCACTTCTCGGGAGACGATTGATCTTTAACATAAATGAACTAGCACCATATGCCTAATATACTTCAAGATGTATAACAACATTTACTTTACTTTACTTTACTTTACTTTACTTTACTTTACTTTACTTTACTTTACTTTACTTTACTTTACTTTAGTATGCAGATACCTGCATTTTATGTAAAAACACAATGAAAATTGTTAAACCGTAGCAGCAAGCGAAACATTCTTTTGGGGAATATAATCACGATCACGCAAAGAATGATTGAGATAACAGCATCAACGCAGGCACTCCGCTTAAAGAAGAGAAAAATGATCAGAAAAAATATACATCAACACAAACATTATTCTTTCGTTGCGCTAAAAAAGCAGATGATTGTGAAGCTTGCCACAGACAGAGAACTGGAGGGTGAGCTGAAATCGAAACCCTCTGGGAAGAAGGCGGGCATCGTGATGTGGAGTCATTAATTCCCACGCCAACAATTACAGCGATGGACCCTGGCTTTACAGACACTAGCAGATGTAGCGTTTCTTTTGTTGTGCTTGGTCCACGTTATGTGTTGACACTTAAGTGTGGCGTTCTCCCATATCTGTTTCATGCATCAGCTTCACCACCCACGTTCCAGCGCGGACGATAGATTCGCAATATCTCCTTTGCCGTATCTGATAAAGTTATCCCAACTTACTATCTATCTCTCAGTTGTTCAAAACCCTGGCAATTTTACTTATTCTTCTGTTTAAACCAGAGCTTCGCTGACAATAAACATAATGTATATTGTTTTTGTTTTTTTTCCTTAAGTTATTCCTCTCCTGGTTTGTGACTCCGTTTTTGTGTGTGCTTTGTTTTGTTTTAAAGGTTTAAGGGAATACTTGAAGAAACAGAAGCGCTGGGTTTTGTTATCTGCGCAGCCGCTGATAGACGATGTAGTCAGTGACTGAAATGATGGTGCTAAGCTCAGGCCCAGTTAATGAAAGATAACACCGCGTGATACTGCCCCCGTCTCTGACTTTAATTGACATATTTTTTGTCAGAAATTGGAAGTTAAATAAACATCAACAGCTCATTCTACGCATGAACGCCGCCAGCGTGCGGTTGTCTCCCCCTCTAATTCAGAAACCAAGCGGAACTCTCAAGAACCGTAGAACATAAACCGGTGAGAAGTTTGATTAAGTCTGCGAGATAACCGGCGCAAAGAACTGGCACAAGACTTTTGGCGAAATGTGGCGAAAAAGAAAACTGTATTTATATATAAACGCGAAGCTTAGTTTACTTTCTTTTGTTGCAAAATTCATCTGTTATTGAATAAATCAGGGGACACGAAAACTCCAAATTTATTTAGTCCTTTATTTTCCACCTCTTGGAGAAACTTTAAAGATAAAACTGACTTGTGTATACAACAGCTGTAAAAAATGAACACCATCGAGTGCATTTAACAGCTTTAGCAGCCGTGAAAGTCTGGCTGTCGACAGGTTGTTGGCAAAGCTTGGAGGTCTAGAATATCCAACAGGTTTGCGGTTTTTGTAAAGGAAATCGACAGCCTAGACTATGTGTGATGTCATTGACTGCCGACTTCGGATGTTGATAGATTAGTTAGCCAGTGCACTGTATCCACAAACACAGAAAACTGTTACAGTCCGCTGTAGTAACGAACAGTTTTTACCAACAAGTAGGACCCTGTGTTGAGAAATCGGCACCAGAGATGTATTTATTTAAAACAAAATGAGGCAAAGACACGGGTTAGACATTTAACTATGGACAATAAGATTCTGGTGGGAATGAATACTGTGTTGAATGTGTCAGACGATTACATGATGTTGAACATTTTCCAAACATGGTGATAAACTGTGAATCGTTCTTTTACAAGCGCCAGGGACATTAAAACTAACCCGCATGATGAGTTCTAATGTCCGTACAAGGGATTCTTACGCATGCGCTATGGCACACATAACACACCCATAACACACACACACACACACACACACACACACACACACAAACATGCATGCGTGTATTAATTTATCCTTATGAGACGTAGAGCAGATGGCACAATTCAAAGATCGGTGTACCGCAAAGACACATGGACTGGCCAATACTTAAATTTTCATAGCTTCACATCTGTCCAGTACAAACGGGACTTAGTACGGACCCTGTTTGACCGTGCTATGAAGATATGCATCCAGGACACACTGACAGCGGAAATTTAAACTCCGAAGAATGTCTTTCACCTGAATGGGTACTCCACGGGATTTATAAAGCCCCACTGCCAACAACCGAAACCAAAATCAGACGTAACTACAGTCCCTAAGCTCATGGTATTTATCCAGCTAACCTTTCGAGGGGATGACGTAATGCACCGTCTACAAGACCGGCTCATTACAGCAGTCGGCCGAACATTCTGTGCTGCAACTCCAGTTATTAGGTACAGAACAACACCTATTCCCACCCCAGCAGTAAAAGAATCTACCCCTATGTACGCCACATCCAATTGCATTTACCAATTCACATGCAGCAGCAAGTCTACCTACATCGACAGAACAGAGCGGCAGCTACACAGCAGGGTTGTTGAACACATACTAAACTGGGTTGATAAGATATTACACACAGGCGATGGGATCATGGAAAGGTTGACACACCACAATTATAAACTTCCGGCGTCGTCCATTGCACGTCATGTCTCGGAAACCTGTCATATAATTGATAGAGACAGCGCTTTTCGCGTGTTGTCTCATACACAAAATAGTCGTTTGTTACAGTTTGCAGAAGCCCCATGAATCATCTACATAAGCCAATTTTGTGGAAACAGAAAGACATGGTAGTCAATTTAAAATTACCATGGTAAACAATTGATATTACTGCGCGAACATATGTATATTTCAGTTTGAACGATGTATTTAGTTATTTTACTGTATGTTGTGTGACATCTGCAGTATGTACCTGACGAGATGCAGCGAAAGATGCCTGGCAATATTGGAAATATGCCAGGATCTGTACTGTTCCATGATGTGCTTTCTTTATACTGTTAGGAAAGATTGAGATCAATAGAAAATATGCCAAAGTGTGTACCGTCCTCTGGTTTGCTTTCATTACACAGTGAAGAAAGAATGAGATCTATAGAAATTGTGTTTGGGCGTGTAGTGTCCTCTGGTTTGCTTTCATTATGCAGTGAGGAAAGAATGAGATCTACAGAAATTGTTTTTGGGTGTGTATTGTCCTATGGTTTGCTTTCATTATACAGTGAAGAAAGAGTGAAATCTAAAGAAAATATGTCAAGGTGTGTCCTGTCCTATGGTTTGCTTTCATTATACAGTGAAGAGAGAGTGATATCTAAAGAAAATATGTCAAGGTGTGTCCTGTCCTCTGGTTTGCTTTCATTATACAGTGAGGAAAGAATGAGATCTATAGAAAACGTGCCAAGTTGTGTACTATCCTCTAGTTTGCTTTCATTATACAGTAAGCAAAGATTGAGATCTATAGAAAATATGTCAAAGTGTGTACAGTCCTATGGTTTCCTTTCATTACACAATGAGTATTTGATTAGATGTATGGAAAATATGTCAAGGTGCATACTGTTCCCTGATGTGAGTAAACAAAATTCTTTAGAGCATTAAAAAACATAGATCTTGGTTCCCATGTCAACCTGGGAAAAAACCACATTTCCACAGCCATCAGATGTTTTCAGCTTCTCTCCTCATTGTCAACGCTTCGCATCGATATAAAAGTACAGGTTCTATGTAGCACTTCAACATTCTTTTTCTCGTTTCAATTGATATCTTGTTATTGGTCAGTATGTTTTTCATCTTGCAGTGCCGACTTTTTTTTTGTTTTTTTTGTTTTTTTGCATATCCTTTACAGGACATCGCTGTCAACACCAGCATCTTTCAGCTGTATGTTGATTTCTTGGAAAGATTACGCTCAGTAGTTTGCCATTGCTTTCTGAGCGGCCGGCTCACATACCCCGTAAGTTACCGATGGATTCGAACCACTGCTGATTCTCACCGTCATCACGTTACCTACGAGAGTATACGAGATTACGGAGAAAAGTCGCTAACCTCTAAGCCAGGAAGACGGCGCAGTGCCGACTAGTCTATACAAATATGGGACCGGCACCATTCGACCATTTGCCCAATACTGCTCAAGGCACGTCTTTTACTTACTAATGCTATCTTCGGCACTAGCAACTGGAGGAAAGGCATGTTTAGCAGTTCCTGTCCGTTTTATTGTGCGTTCTGTTAAGAATTATCCTTACTATAGATTGATGTCATCTTTTCATGTATATCTTTGACACCTTCTTACATTTTCAATCCTCAACGTGACCCTATTGCGACGTTTATTACATTACTATATATTATTATTAGAAAGAGCTATAGAAGTAAAAACAGATTTGTACTTATGCTTCATAGATTACACAAAAGCGAGGTGTGAAACATGACGAAATAATAAAATTACTAAAGTAAATGTACATTGACGGTAAAGATCTGTGAATAATAAAGTACATATATTGGCAGCAAACAGCAGCCATAAGAATCAACAGCATGGTAGGGACATTTCAGTGTATAAAGAAAAGCGTTAAACAAGGTTGTGTATCGTCTCCTAATTTATTCTCATTGTACAGTGAATATAAAATGAGATCTACAGAAAATATGTCAGGGATCCTGGTTGGTGGACATAATATAAATAACTTACTGTTTGTTGATGACGCCATCTTGATAGCAACAAGTCAGAAGGAACTACAGGAAATGATACATTCAGTGGTTGTAGAAAGTGATAAATATGGACCTCTGTTTAAATAATTGAAAGACAGAAGTCATGGTGATTTCAAAGAAATGCGCAATTAAAGTAAAAGACGTCATTTTGGGGAAAGTGCAGAAATGTTAATATCGAGGCACATGGATAAGACCAGATGGAAGGTGTACCACTGAGATAAAGAACATTATAGGACAAGCAAAAACTGCATTCTATCAAATGAAGAACGTTTTGTTCAATAAGTCACTGTCCTTGAAAGTTGCATGTTACGTAGAACAAGGTTTAACTTACGGCTGCCAATTCTGGACAATTAGTAAACGGGAGAAAAATTCTCTGGAAGCCTTGGAGATGTGGTTTTAAAGAAGATTGCTGAAAATTAATTGAATAGCCCAAATGAGCAATCTGGACGTTTTAAGGGAACTGAGTCACAGAGACAACTTATCACATACACCAGAAAGAGGCAATCATCGTTGTTTTGACCATGTTATGAGAAGACAAAAACTGGAACATGTTGTTGCAAGCGTAAAGATTCACGGAAAGAGAGATAGAGAAAGACAGCGTGACAAGATTCTTGGAAGTCTTGTGTCATGGCACGTGAGGGAGTCAACACCCGAAATGATCCATGACGTCGGAGGTCGCAATTTGGGGAGAGGCATGATCTCCCACGTCAGCCGGCAAGGCACTGGATGATGATGATGCTATTTGAGATAACCAAAGAACTCTGTCTTTCTCGTAGTTATTTCCTTCATCAGCACTCATATGCAAAGGGGTTTTCTTGAATTTCCTTAATTTCCTTGATCCCAATCAGACTCCGTTACCCTGAATAAGAGAATTTTCTGGAGAATGTAAAACTTGCGCACATGAATGGCCATATAGGACATACTAATGTCTGAGCTATAAAGGTGCATAAATAGTCGTGAGACACCTCTTGAAGCCAAGTCCGAGACAAGTTTAGGAGGCCAGCTGTAGAGGAAAGTTAAGGTGGTTCCAAATCATTTACAGGACGTAGCAGTCAACCCCATAATATTTTAGCTGTTTGTAATTTCTTGGTAAATTTAAGTTCAGTAGTTTGCCATTGCTTTCTGAACGACAGGCTCTCATACCATTCTATGATATTCAACACAAGGAGGTCTGCTGTCAAATCGCCCGCAAATGTGTTTCATACGCGGTATGCGGGAATGCAAATTGCATCCATAACCTCTTCGACGCAGAGCTTAGAGGAAAACAATAACATGGAAGAAAAAAACAAAGACTGTTGTGTCGACAAGTTTTCATCAGCAAATTAACACAAATAAATAAACAACAACAATAGACATATAAATACATGATACGACAGCAGGTACATTAAAAGATATTAATTTTTAACATGTGGGGAAAAAATAATGAATTAAACAAAAGTTGTCTGAATTAAAATGTGAACCTATGTGTTGGTTTTGTCTTATAGGCTCTTGATACAGTTTAACCTCGCCATTGCTATGGCCGGTATGTGATCGACTTCTCACCAACAGCCCCTATTGTTAATTACGGAGCCACGACAGTTAAAGTGTGTGTCAGTTCATTCTTGTCGAAGACAGTGAAGTAGTTTATTATTATGCCGTAATGTAGTTGTTATAGAATCATTTCTGTATTCATTTGTTACTATTAGTGTTGTTTGTTTTTGCTTGCCAATGAAGGCTATTTGCTGCAACGTTCTATGTGTGATTGCGTTATAAAGCTGGAACTACAAACACCTTGCATTATTTTCTTTTACTTCTTACATTCTCCAAACTTTACAGCACTTTATCAATTTCCAAATATGTTTTCTATCAATACTGTCAAAAGCCTTGCCATATTCAATAAATCCAATATAAAATGATGAAGTTGTTATCGATGTTTTGTGTGTTTATTTTGCACACTGTGGCTATCTTGTCACTAGACCACTGCTTTCAAGTACACCAACATACATTACAAATAAAATAATAATAATAAAAAAAAAACACACACACACACACACACAACTAGAATTATTGTCTAGACATTACAAGAATAACAGCGAGGGAGAAGAAGAAAAAGAAAAAGAAATGTGTTTTAAAGTGCAAGAGTATCGACTTCTTTGCACAGGGCTTTATCCCATATGGCTGGGTCTCTTTGTGCAGGGCGACCTGCCGAAAGCATCGCACAAAACACGAACTCCATACCCCCAGCGACGATCCCCAAGGGTCTCCGAGAAAATTGCACTCGTGAACTTAGCCCAGAATCGAACCCACGACCTTCGGAGCGCGAGACAGGCGGCTTAATCACTTCGCTACGTAGGCTCCCTTTACACATATGATCGCCTTGTTTATACTTATAACAGCATCATATGTGCTCCAGTCTGCCCGTGCAGTATACATGAGATGTCCCTTACAGAACAGAGTGCATCAGCTGTGTGGAGCTATCTGAAAAACACACGATATAAATTGTCTCTTCTGGGCAGGTTTTCTTATTAAAACATATGGTGGGAATAACGGTCCATAAGGTCTACTCTTTTAAACTTACTGACAGATTCGTAACATGTACAACTTGCATACTGGTCCTCCCAGTTTTTTTAAAAACTTTATTCCAGAAGGTTGGGAGTTCGATAGCCGTGGAGCGGGAGGCAGTATAGCCTCGTCGGGTCTTGCTTGCTTGTGTTCGTTGGCTTGAGCTCCAGCGTGAAGTCCTGTATGTCGGATGAAGGCACCCTGTCCAACATCAGTGTGATGTCATACAGGACCTGAGGTTTACGTGAGTATCCATTGTCCCATGTCTGACTTATTGGTGTGCAGACTGGTGGTTCCTCGCCGTGCAGGCAGACACTCTCCGACTTCGGAGGAATCAACGATCCTATTGACTTCAGCCAGGACCCCGAAGGGACCTGTTGCCCAGGACGCTCGGCTAGGACGCGTCAATAGGTCTTGGCCAGTACAGAATCCATCCCTGGTTCCGTAGAAACACCTCTGCGTCCCGTCGGGTCTTTATTTTGCAGTAATCCACAGCTTGATTACTACCCGGAAACACAAATCATAGATCACAAAAACGAGCACTTGGATTGACGTAGCTGTGGCCGTGAGGTTTTCGTATCCGTCCCAAACTGAGAAGGTACGGGATTCTATCCTGGCTTAAGGGGTGAAATGTTTTCCAAGAACCATATGCTATTACATATTACTCTGATTTCTTGGGTATATAGGACACCTAGTCTTCTCGGATAAGGGTGAAAAACAGGAAATTCCCAGATGCCAGCTGTGCACCTAAAAGTATCCAATGGCAGTTAGAAATTGTAAACAGTAGACCGAAACTACACTGCCCTGGTAATATTGTTAGGAAAGAAAACCTACCCATTAGTTAGAGCCCATTATTTTGGATAGAATATGTCTAGAAGGAGCAAACCTTACACTTAACGCATGCAGAAATCGGATACATTGACCTTTGGGTGCTTTATTATGTGTGACGCACTCTCCTCAATAGAAGAACGAAGAAGAACAAACTTAACATCTTTGAAAAACACCTCACCTACTGATCAAATCAAACAATTCATTGCAGGTCAGCATGGCCAAATTGATAAGAACGATTGTTCTTAAACATCCGTTGTGCTGATGCCGAGGTAATGGGTTCAGTCCTTACACCGGACAACTGGACTAAAATCTTGACCTGTCGTCCTTGACTTTTGGGGACGTTAATTACAAGTACCTCTGAAGCCGGAGTGGGTTCAACTGATGGCGAGGTAATAAAGAAAGCTAACCGACATGCACAATTCATTCCATCTTCTTCTTCTTCTTCAGCGTTCCAAGCCATTGAGGTTCTTTGCTGCAGATACAATCCGTCTCCATTCGTCTCTCTGATGGACCTTCTCTTGCCAGTCGTTGATTCCAAGTGCTTGTAGGTCTGTATATGTATTATCTCTCCACCGTCTTCTTGGTCTACCTCGGGGTCTACGGTCATTTATTTCCTGAGTGTAAGCGAGTTTTGTTTCCCTATTATCTTCCATTCTTTCTATATGCCCCAGCAATTGTAGTCTATTAGCCTTCATGATACCAGTGATTAGCGGGGACTTAAACAGATCATAAATGTCTTTGTTGCTTCTTCTTTTCCACTCTGCACTTTGTGTATCCCTAATGGGTCCAAAGCTGCGTCTTAAAATTTTGTTCTCAAAGGTTTGTAACAAGGCTTCGTCTCCTTTCGTTGTACTCCGGGTTTCAGAGCCATACAGCACAACTGGTCTGATCAGTGTTTTGTATATTGTGATTTTGGTGTTACGAGATAGCGCCTTTGATTTTAGTAGATGTTGTAGTGCATAGTATATCTTATTTCCAGAGTTGATTCTAGTTTGTATTTCTTCCCTTATGATGTTGGAGCAGTTGAAGATTGTACCCAGGTATTTGTATGTTTCCGTTCTTTTAATGGTCATATTATCTATTTGTATGTGGCCAGAGTTTTTAGCCATTCCGTCTCTTGAAATTACCATATATTCTGTCTTATCTTGGTTGATAACCAGCCCCATCTGTTGGGCTTTTTCCTTTAAGTGAGTCAATATTTCCAATGTCTTTTGTTCACTTTGCCCTATAATATCTATATCATCTGCATAACCAAGCAGCTTGGATGTTCCTCCAATATCACATTCCTCCTTCACCTTCCTTACAACTTTCTCTAGAGCCAGATTGAAGAGTAGCGGCGATAGTGCATCACCCTGTTTCAAGCCAGATGTTATTTGGAAAGGGTCTGATTTCTCCTTTATATGTTACTATATTATAAGTATCTTCCATGCATAGTCTGGTCATGTTGATTAACTTCCTTGGTATTCCAAATTCCTGCATGGCATTCCATAGACTATTCCTATGGACACTATCATAAGCCTTTTTAACATCCACAAAAATGTTATGGAGATCTCTTTTATATTCCCAATTTTTCTCGGCTATTTGTCGTAAGATAAATATTTGATCTATTGTTGATCTGTTTTGTCTAAAACCCACCTGGTAGTCACCTAATATGTCTTCTGAATATGGTTTTAGTCTATTTAGTAATACTGCGGATAGTATCTTATAGCTTGTGGACAGTAGTGATATTCCTCTATAATTTCCACATTGGAACTTGTCTCCTTTCTTAAAGATAGGTATCAATAGTGACTCTTTCCAGTCATGGGGTAATTCTTCTGTCCTCCAGATTTTTATTATTAGTTCGTATAGCTTTAGATGTAATGCATGGCCACCTGCCTTTATAAATTCAGCAGCAATTCCATCAGTCCCAGTTGCCTTATTGTTTTTAAGTCGTGTGATTACATATATGATTTCTTCAAATGTAGGTTCTTCAATTTGTGGTTCGCATGTTAGAACCTCTTACTGTGGGAAAATGTTACTTGGAGCTTCACAATTTAGTAATTCAACAAAATATTCCTTCCATGTGTTGCACATTTCCTCATTGGTATTTATCATATTCCCATTTTTGTCTTTTAAACCATATGTGTTTTGTTGGTGCCCTCGTTTCATTGACTTCAGTTCTTGAAAAAATTTTCTGGATTCATTTTTCTGGTGATTAGTTTCCATATCTTTGATTATATTACTCATATATTCTCGCTTCTGCTGTCGGACTATTTTTGTAGCCTCTTTACATTCATTTCTATAATGCTCTTCCTTTTGGATGTTGTTGATGTCATTTAACCATAAATGTCTGGCATTCTTTTTCCTAATGACTGCTTCTTCACATTTTTGATTGAACGTCTGTTCTTTCTATGCGTGGTTAACACACCCGAGACATTCTTCTGCGGTAGATTGAATTGTATTCTTGATGTTCAACCAAGTTTGACCAACGCTTTCCTCCAAAGGGTTTTGCAGAGTTTCAAGTTTACATTTTATTTCATCTGTAAATTTCTCTTTGACTGTAATTTCTTGTAGTTTTTCTCTGTTATATGTTGGGTGTAATCTTTGTAATTTAGTATAGAAAGCTCTCTTAAATTTTATTTTAAATTTTGCTCCAACGAGGAAGTGGTCACTGTGGCACTCAGCTCCTCTATAACTTCTAACTTGCTGTATGTTTGATGCATTTCTGTTGTTAATTAAAATGTTATCTATTTGATTATAGGTTCTCTTGTCACATGATTTCCAAGTTTGTTTGTGTATATCCTTTCTTTGTAGTCTGGTACTGCTAATCTGCAGTCCTTTGGCTTCTGCCAGGTTGATGACTCTCCATCCATTATCATTTGATGTTCTATGTAGGCTTTCCATACCGACCACTTTTTTTTTATTAGTTTGCTCTCTACCTATTTTTGCATTGAAGTCTCCCAGCACAATCAGTATGTCCTGTTTGGGGGTTTCTTCTATGACATCTTCCAGATCATTATAAAAGTCTTCTTTAATATCATCTTCTTTCTCTTCAGTAGGTGCATGTACATTAATCATCGTTATATTTTTCCATTTACCTTTTATTCGTAATTTACTAATCCTGTCATTAACAGCTTTAAAGTTTAAAACGTTCCCCCATAACTCTTTTTTGATGACAAATCCTGTTCCTAATTCATGTTTATTTTGGGTGTTTCCTCCATATATTATAATCATTCCATTTTGCTCTAAAGTACCCTCTCCTGGCCACCTTATTTCTTGAATTGTTGTTATATTCATTTGATATTCAACCAGCTCCCGGGTTAGTTCTTCGGCCGCTCCAGCTCGATATAGTGTCCGTACATTCCATGTTCCAAATCTCAAAAGTCCTTTAACGTTCCAAGGTCGTTGTCCAGATAAGTCAGTCCGATATCGAGGCTCATGTATCTGTTCGTAACAAAAAATGTTTTTACAAAGGTGGGGATGTTAACCCCACGCTTCAACCCCCAACCTTGAGGACCAGGGTGTTTCTCTTTGTCTGTTCTCTACCCTTTGACCTGTCCGGCTTGGGAGGCCCTGCTGGTAGCTACGCTACCCCCGGCTCAGCTCTCAGGGTCATTGAGAAACTCAAGCTCCCCCACCACGACAAGGTGGAAACACCATCGGGGGAGAAAATTCATTCCATCGCTACTATAAATAGTGTGTATGGACTACGCTTGAGTTCAAAGCGAACGAGCATACAGCTGTGAAAAATAATGAAGATAGAACATTAAGATTACAGTTCAGACTTTCTGCGACAATACTCAAATCAAGTGATTATAAACGTGTTCGTCTGCGTACTATTACAAATGCCTTGCGCAGATGGAAGAAACAAAGTGAAACACTGGTGTTTGATGTTTTGATACCGCATTAGAAATAAACGTGTTTATTACGTAGAAGAATTTAGCGAGACCTGGATACACTTGGTGATAAATAATGGGATGGAATGTTTGCTTGCAGGCAGATTAAATCACAGGAATGCTTGAAAATTGATACTGTTTATGAGAAGGAATACCATCGGGATACCGTCGTTTTACAGTGATTATTTACTGCAGCGTTTGGGGGCGAAGAATATATGTAACCTGAGTTGTTACCATTTCCATGAATGTAGAACAAACGAAGCATGTGAATGAATTGTTGTATCCCCAAAATATTGTTTATTTTCTAGAAACATAACACTCTACGATCAAGTGTAACTGCGGGTGAAGAGGTAGCATAGTGACTAGACGCTCGCCTGCAGGCCCGATGGTCGTAGGTTTAGATCGCTTAGGGACAGGTTGGAATCTTACAAACTGAACCACGCCGTGCCCACCCAGGGGTTGACTTAGCTTAAAATGAGTACCACGAAATGTCTTGTGAAGTAAAGGTGGCAGGTGTGCTACTGACCACTTCACCCACCGAGTGCCAGTTTGACTTTTCAAAAGATGGGCCTAGCATCATATGTCCAGCAAACCTTAGTGTGTAAATCATCATGTGCCGTGCCGATAAGCGTAGGCTGTTATGTTTCGATATCTCACTCGACCACCAGAGTCGCGGATTAACTCAGTTTTCTTATCTCAACCATATCACGCTGCCAAGCTATCTAGGCATTTCCCCTTGTTCTCTTCCCCTCGATATTGCCAGTTTTCACCAAGTTCTCAAATTTATTTCTTCTCATAAAGTGACCTAAAAATTGTGACTGTCTACATCTAATTTCTCTAATAAGTTTACAATTTTCATTTGTTTCTTGTAGGACTTAGTCATTGGCTTTTCTGTCTGTCCCTGGTATTCTTTGCAGTGCCCTCAGAAACCACATTTCCACAGCCATCAGATGTTTTTTAACTTGTCTGCTCGTTGTCCACGCTTCACACCAATATAAAAGTACAGGTTCTATGTAGCACCACAACACTCTTTTTCTCTTTGCAAATGTCCTTTTATTGATTAGTATATTTTTCAACTTGCAAAAGGCCACCTTTGCAATAGCAGTTCTTGTTCTAATCTCTTCGGGGCATCTCCCATCAGATGTTATGACTTCCGAGATAACTGTACCGATTCACTTGTTTAAGAATATTCCCATTTACTTCTATATTATTCTATATTGCATTATTGTATTTTCTTCTTCTTTGTGAGAATCATAATCTGTGTCTTCTTCCTGTTTAATTCTAACCCTAGTTGTTCACTATGTGCAACAGTCGCATCTACTAAATGTTGCAGATTCTGCTCATTGTCTGCAATCAATACTGTGTCATCCGCATATCTAATATTATTGGTTTTACGTCCCCCATTGATGTTTCCTTTCATATCTTTCACATTTCTGAAAATAATTTCACTGTACAGGAACACAAGATCTGGAGACATTACACATCCCTGTTCCACGCCTCTCTTAATAGGTTGTTATTGACCTACTTCATTATCAATCCTTATGGCAGCTTTTTGTTTCCAGTATATGTTTTGTTTACAAGTCTAATGCCTTTCCTATCAATTTTTAGATCTGCAAGCATCTTTATCATGTTGACATGGCTTACATGATCGAAAGCCTCTGTGTAGCCAATAAACCAAAGTTGTAGATCTTTGTTTACTTCTATAGAACCTTCAATAAACGTTCTCAGAATATACACAGCATTTACTGTACCCTTACTTTCTACAAATCCACATTGCTCTTTTCCTATTTCAGGTTGTATTTTCTTCCTAACTCTTTGCATGATTATTCTCAGCAAAATCTTCGTGATGTGGCTCATTGTACTAATTGTTCGATGTTGATCACATTCCAAGGCTTTTCATGTTTTTGGGACTGCAATAAATATAGAATTACATAATTCAGAAGGTATATCTCTAGTATCATATATTGCGTTCAGCAGTCTGGTGACTTGGTCTATTCCATATTCTTCTAAGGGATTGATCATGTCTGTTGTGGTGTTGTCTGAACCGGGTGTCTTGCCATTTTTCATATGGTTAAGAGCATTCTGAACTTCCATCTTCAAAA
This sequence comes from Cepaea hortensis, assembly GCA_963921405.1. Taxonomy (NCBI): domain Eukaryota; kingdom Metazoa; phylum Mollusca; class Gastropoda; order Stylommatophora; family Helicidae; genus Cepaea; species Cepaea hortensis. The sequence continues at coordinate 178,941,104 of OY992877.1, forward strand.
CTGATCGTCCTTCATTATTATTTCAAATATCATACTGTTCTTCTCTTGCATCATCATAAGGGTTTACTCATAATCTGACCATACATGTAAGATCCAATCTTTTTCTGTTATGATTTTTCCATCATTTGTTTCTAGACAGCCTGATGATGTATTATTATTTTTTTTTTATTAGTAAGCTCCTGAATTCTATTGTGCATTAATTTGGTACTTTTACTGTTATGTTGTTTTTTCAATTTCTATACAGCTTTTCTCGAGCCATGCTTCTTTTGCCTTCTTACATAATATTCTGATTACTCTATGAATCTCTTCATATTTGTCAGGATTATTGTTGTTGTTAGTTAGTTAGTTAGTTAGTCGCGGTTCCAACTTCACGGCAACGGGTCGTACCCATATTGCTCCGTTCCTGTGCCAGTGAATATCACAAAATGCTCCTCACTGCCCCATGTGAACAATGGAATAGACAGGAGTGTCGGCAAGCCAACAGCCCGCACAGGTACACTGTGCATAATGCCGCCACCAGAATGCCAACACAAATGTCCTCCAAGAAAAATACAGTTCATCGTCGATGAAAACGGCAGTCACCAGAAAGACTTCATTGACCGGGGTTTTATCCCATATGGCTCGGTATCTTTCTGCAGGGCGACCCACCGAAAGCGCCGCACAAAGCACGAACTCCGTAGCTACAGCGACGACTACCAGGAGTCTCCTGAAAAATGCACTCGTGAACTGAAAAGGCAAACCAGTCAATCCAGCAACAGCCGGCCGTCATCGTTTCGAACATGCAGTTCACGCGAATAACAACTGGACAGATGCAAAAGCATTCCACGCGAAATTCACAGCTCACAGTGTCGCGTAATTCCTTGTCATCATTTTTCAATGTGCACAGATCATATTTAGTGTTACCTTGTGTATACTTGACTTTCTTTAATATTACCTTTAATGTGCCTGTAATCAGTCTGAGATCACTGTAACAATCTGCATTTGGAACTGTTTTTGTGATTGTTAACGCATTTCGAAACCGTCTGCTAATCTGGATGTAGTCTAGTTTAGTTTAGTTTAGTCGATGGATCAACATCACGGCACACGGGTGTAACCCGTGAATGCTCCGTTCTCCTCCTAACTGGAACCTGAGTCTGGAGAAACTCAGCTCAGTGCACGAATTCCGTAGCACCGGCGAGGATCCTGAAATACTTTGGGTAGATTGTAAACTCGAAATTTTGCCCGGGCAGCACAGTTAGGCTACTCTTTTTTCGATTTCCAACTGCCAAGTTGGATTTTTTAAGTGCGTAATAAACACGGGCGTCCGATCTCACTACCCAGAGACCAGGAGACATTTTATTATTAAAAGTCCACGTGAAAAAAAAAAATCCCGGTCCTCACCGGGGCTTGAACTCGTGATCTCCAGCACTCAAAGCGGACACCATACCTCAAGACCACGCAGCCCACGATCAGGATGTAATCAATCTGGTGTCTAATACTGCAGTCATTACTCCTCCATGACCATAATCTTCTAAGTTCGATTTCCATCTGCCAAGGGATTTTTTACGTGCGCAACGATACACACGGGCGTCCGATCTCGCTACCCAGAGACCAGGGGAAATTTTATTACTGGAAGTCCAGGAGGATTTTTTAAATAAATCCCGGTCCTCACCGGGGCCTGAACCCGGGACCCCCAGCACTCGAGGCGGACACCATAACGGCGCTACCCGGGCAAAATTTCGAGTTAAAAATCTACTCAAGTATTTCACGATCCTCGCCGATGCAACGGAGTTCGTGCATTGAGTTGAGTCCCTCCAGACTCAGGTTTGAGTTAGGAGGAAAACGGAGCATTTATGGGTTAAACCGTGTGCCGTGATGTTGATCGAATGACTAAACTAGTTAGTTAGTTAGTTAGTCGACAGATCATCCTCATTGCACATCGAACCATTCAGTCCATAAGTGCTCGGATCCCCTCCTCAGCAAATCTCGCAGCGTGTAGCGGCTAACGACGCCAGTTCTGTGTTGGTTTATCAATCTTCCTTGGCTTCCTGCGTAGTGTTCTTGTTTGGCCACCCCTCTTTTAATTTGCTGCTCTAGCAGTCTGGCCATTGTTGTAGATTCACAGTCATCACTTGGTTCTCGCAAAAGTCTTACTTCTCGTAGAGCATTCAGAAAGTCAGCCAGGTCCATGGCGCGTCCGCCTCCAAAGTAGCCTCACCTGCGAGCTTGTCAGCCCGCTCATTTCCTTGTACTCCCGCATGCCCTGGCACGAAGATGAAACTAACCTTTGCCAGCCGAGAGCGCTCCAGAGGCAGCAACCATTCTCTTCGGATCGACCCCTCCTCTATCCTCTTGATCATGTTCATTGAGTCGCTAAGGAAACAAGCCCTAGTGAATGTCTGTGTCACGAGCCATGTTATTGCTTTACTTACTGCCATGACTTCCATGGTCAGGCTACTTGTGTTTTCAGTGAAAGCACCAGAGTCCTCCTTCACAATTCTCCCTCCGGCCCTAGCTGTAAAGGCCCATGAGCTTCTCACATGTCGGACGACCGACCCATCTGTGTAGATGACCGCGTCACTGTCTAGCGAATTCTCGAAAACCAACGCTTGTACTTCAGCCTCCACAGCAGCCGGATTTTCTTGTCTGCATTTCCTATCTAGTTGGATGCAAACTGAAAAGGATGTGCAGAAGTCTGTTGGCACTTGCACCCACTCCTCGCCAGGTTCTAAGTCCTCAAGTGAACACACCTGTTGAAGAATGTCTTCGGCTTGACCCATCCACGACCGTCCTCTTTTTAACCTGCTGCCCTTCACCTTCCTAATTTCACTATGCAGTTTATGTTGTGTGTTTGCGTTAACTTTGAGGTAGGCGCGTGCCCTGCAAACTTGTATTCTCTCTTCAATGGTTGGAAAATCAAGAAGGTAGCGCATCGCCCTGCATGCTGTATCTCTTGTACATCCAAGAATAATGCGCATAGCTTCATTCTGTATCCTTTCCATCCTTTCTATCTGCTTATGGCTGAGAGTCAGGATTGCCATTGCATACTCCAAAACAGACATGACCAGCCCCTCGTACAGAAGACATAGATGGCGCTGCTCACAGCTTGCTGCCGCCATCACCCGCATCGCAGCCAAACCCCGCTTGGCCTTTGTTATCACCTGGTCTATGTGCACATTATAAGCAAGGCTTCGATCAAACCGTATCCCTAGGTAATTCATTGCCTGCGTTCTTTCCACCGTCTCTGAACACAGCATTACAGTTGGTGTTGGAGTGTTGACAATATGATTATTCAACGAGAACCAAGTCACTGTTGCCTTTGTTGGGTTGACCATTGCCCCAGTTTCATCACACCAAGTACTTATGCGATTGAGTTCGGTTTGTAGTTCCACAGCAACCTGCTCTCTATCCTTACCCTGACGATACACTAAAACATCATCGGCATATGACAATGTCCTGCCAGGTCCAGTGATCTGCTCACTGGTGATTCTCACTGTGTAGGCGTTGAACAGTACCGGAGATAATGGTGATCCCTGTGGTAGGCCAGGATATATTGTTGTTGGTTCCGAAGTCCAACTGCCACATCTAAAAACTACTTTCCGTTGGAAGAGGGCTGCAGCGATCCAACTAAGGAGGAATGGACTTACTTTTAGTTCCAGAAGCTGAAACATTAAAAAATCCAATGGTACTCTGTTGTAAGCGTCCTCAAGATCAATCGCTGCAGCAGAGGTTTCAATGCCTGAGTGGAAACCTTCATAGACATCATGGGCAAAGACTGCTGCATTGGTCCAGGTTTCTCTTTTTGGACGGTACCCACCCAGGGTAGGTGGGAAAACACCTTGCCTCTCTAGCTGGCTTGATATCTTCCTGGCAATTACCTTCTCCAGCAGCTTGCCTATTGTATTCTGCATGGTTATAATTCGATATCCCTGAATTTTTGTGTGGTCTTTGTCAGGCTTCGGCAAGGGAATCAGATAGCTGTGTAACCATTCCTCCTTGATGCTAGCACTCCCTATACTGTTGTTGTACATGTCTGCTAGTTTCTCTAGCTCATTGTCGGTACACTTATTGATGTCGTCGTATCTTATGCCATCAGGACCTGGAATGCTGTTTTTTGATCGTCGAAGAACAGCCTTGATTTCTTTCACTGTCACTGTGTATTCATCCGAAGTGTTCTGGGCCTTGCATCTGTCTGAGGTGACCTCCTTGGCCAGATTTCGGCCTACCATGTCTGTCTGGTTGCTCTGCTCAAGAAAGCGTTCAAAGAGGGCTTTGCCCTTGTCCTCGTCAGTCCTCTGCCAGATGAGGTCAGCACCTTGGAAGTCAGAAATGCTCTTATTCTTGACTACACCACTCATGCTTTTATGTAGTCACCAGAACAATTTCAGTGACTTGTCTGTGCTTACTCTTTGACACACCTCTGCCCATTTTTCGCTTTTAACCACCTTGACCAGTTTCTTGAAATAGCTTACTTTTGTGTGCATCTCTCTTTCTAAGTGCATGCAGGGACTAGGATGACCTGCTCTGTTCTTCTTGGCATTTTGCCATCTCCTTACAGCACTACGCTTATCCACCCAAGCCTTCTCCACCTCGAAATTCCACCACGGTGGTTGCTCCCAGCTTTTTTTCCTGCCCTGAAACTGTCTGCGCTTGTCACGTCTTAATTTACTCACCACATCTTGCCCTGTACTGTCATACTGGAAAGTCTTTACTTTTAGCTTGTGCTGCCTGGTTCTGCCTTTCTCCACCAATATGATGCAAGGGTGGTGGTCGCTGCCGTGGTGTCCTAGGACACCCCATCTACACACTGTAGTGAGTGAAGGTGAACTAGCGCCAGATCAATAGCACTGTCCTCATCGCCTGGACGGCTTGCTGTCCTGGTGACACAGCCACTGTTGATACAAACCAGGTCAATGGTTTCAAGTGCAGTCTCGAGCTCCTCCCCCTGTGTATTGGAGGAAATGTTTCCCCATGATCTGCCTTTAGCGTTGAAGTCACCACAGAAAATAACATTTCTCTCGTGGCCTAATATGCCACTTAAACACTGCCACTTCTGGGCGTCCAAACTCCCATTGCGGGCATAAACATTAACCAACACGAAAGGTATACTGGAATGAACTCTCAACGCCTGTATTTGTATATCGTCACTATCCCAACTGGACATGTCTAGCTCTGACGCCACCATGCTGTCGCGAACGAGAATCGCCATTCCCAGATGTCTGTTGTAGAAACATTTGAAGCCGGCAATTCGGAGTAGCTGATCGCCCAGTCTCGTCTCCTGGAGTGCTAAAATGTCGTTCCTGTAAACTAGGGTGTCTAAAATAGAGCCCCGTTGTTTTACACTGGCACAGTTCCAATATAGAATACGGATATTCCTGAGTCCTAGACGGTGACACTTGAGTCTAAAACGTCTCAAACCACCACGCTTACCTTGCTTCTTTCTCCCTGCGCGGCTTCCACGCTGCCTCGTTAGGTTGACTGCTGACTGCTCGGAGAACACATGTTGTTCCGCCATGTTGAAAAAAACGAAACACAGAACCCACACACGCTGCTAAAGATTCACTCAAGGATGGCTTCGCTCGATGCACGAACTCTGTAGCACCCGCGCAGATCTTGAGTAGAAACTCCTGGTTTTACATCCTGGCACACCAATTACACGCAAGAGATGAATAAATCCATCCCCTACGCGAAAAAGTTAACGAACACAAAACAACCCGACCGTCCGTCGCCATCTTGAAACCGGAAGCCAATGACTTAAAAAAGTCGCTTAAAAGTCGACAGGGTCGACTTCATTGCACCGGGTTTTATCCCATATGGCTCAGTCTCTTTCCGCAGCACGGAAAACGTCGCACAAAGCACGAACTCCGTAGCTTTTAGCGACGGCCCACAGGAGTCTCCGAAACATTTAACTCGTAAACCGAAAGGCGCGGCCCGGAATCGAACCCACAACCTAGGGAGCACGAGTAAAACGGCTTGACCACTTCGCCACAGAGACTCCACTAAACTAAACTAACTAATCTTCTAAGTTGTAACGTGAACCAGGTGTTTCCGACAATCGTTTCATGTTCTTTTGCCCATTCTACAAGTCTGTATGAACCTTACAGTGTGTAAATGAACCTTACAGTGTGTAAATGAACCTGACAATGTGTAAATTAACCATACAGTGTGTAAATGAACCTTACAGTTGGTAAAAGGGTCCTTTACTTATTTTATTTTGTTGTAGATTTACTTAATGTAACTGTGAAATATGAAACTGTGATTAGATGGTACATGCTTTTGTTCTTGAAAGGTTTTCCAGCTTGATATTATGTTTAAATAGACAAATTCTTTGGGCATGTTATGAGAAGAAATGAATTGGAGAACTTGGTGACAACTGGCAAGATCGAAGGGAAGTGACCAAGGGGAAGACCGAGAAGTAAATATCTGGATGGCTTGGCCATGTGTGTGGCATAGTCGAGACAGGAACACGGAGCTGATCCACGACTCTGGTGATCGAGTGAGATGGCAGAACATGACCGCCCACGCTTATCGGCGTGGCACATGATGGATGGATGGATTATATTTAAATATGAACAAGATAATAATTTTAAAATAGAATAGAATGTTGGATAGAATCATATAGTGATCACACACAGATGCCAAATAAGAACCCTCAAATTGGACCTACTTCTTTCTATTTCTGTATTCAACGACATTAGTTGAGACACTTTCTATTGTTGATGTTTTCTGCTCCCCCCCCCCCCCCCCCACTGACTTTGTTGTTATTTTACCCAAGCCTTCCTGGTCGTCGTTAAAACTTAGGTGCCCAAATTGTCGACGTTAGAACTTAGGTGTCCAAATAGTCGACGTTAGAACTTAGGTGTCCAAATAGTCGACGTTAGAACTTAGGTGTCCAAATAGTTGTCATTAGAAATTAGGTGTGAAAATAGTCGTTGTTTATGTCAACGAAATTGAGAAGTGGAAAAGGTAAGCTTTACATGAAAGCAGTCAGAGATGACAAAATGGACGTTGCTGCCGAGGCCTACGTCAGCACACAAACAGTAAACAGACACTGATACAACTGCATACAAACATACAAAGGTGACTTAGCTGAAGTGAATTCGTCATTTGTAAAGTTATTTCAAATAGTTATTGTTGCGCATTACAAATCAACAATAGCTTTACAAAATATATTTTTATTTCACTGGTTTCAAATTAATGCCTGTTGTGGACTGTCACAAAAGGAAGATTTGTATTTCGAGTAGTACCTGTACGGTAGTCGTGGTAGCACGGTGGTGAGCATGCCTGCCTGTCGGTCTGATTGACATATGTTTGAACCCTCATCCAGATGAATTTGTGTAAACATTGACCTGGTCTCCCAGGTTGACCGAAACCGATACAGGTCCAGGAAATGTCTTATGATATAAAATCACATATCAATTGCCGACACGTCCATTACAAAATGGCGCTAGCACCATACGTCCAATACAGCCAGAGGCATGTAACATAACCGCGCCAGGTGCCACAAGACGCAGCGTAGAAGAAGAATGGCTAAACATTGCAAAGAAGACCGAGTTAATTGTATGCCCTTCACAGGACATCGTAATCATTTTTTAAACTAGCAAGTCAATGGACATTTATTGCCACATACCTGTTTATTACCGGTATATCCTGCATTTTTATTGATGAAACTTCTATAGGAAGCGGTAATAAAAATTTGTCCACACGCACATCCCAACAGACGGATTACTCCAGAGAACCAATAATATCTCATCTATCGTGTCTCCATTAAAATAAAAGCCAGTTACGCCAGCTATTTGCTTCACTTACATAAACGAATGCGGGTGGCACATTCTCTTAGCTGTTGGATTAGGGAATCCATCAGTGGAGTCTTTTTACGTTTCTTTAACATGTCTCTCAGCTGTCACATTCTGATGGGAGTGCAAGATGCAGAGTGTAGAATTAACACATACGTGTAATATATTCATTAGGTTGGTTAGTAATTAGTGAATAAGGGTAATCCCACGTGATTCATCTCAGTTGCCTTGATCTGGAAACAGTGTGTGAGTGTAAGTAAATAAATGACCCTAACAGTGTGTGAGTTTAAGTCAGTAAATAAATGACCATAACAGTGTGTGAGTGTAAGTAAGTACATAAATGACCCTAACAGTGTGTGAGTGTAAGTAAGTAAATAAATGACCCTACCAGTGTGTGAGTGTAAGTCAGTAAATAAATGACCCTAACAGTGTGTGAGTGTAAGTCAGTAAATAAATGACCCTAACAGTGTGAGTGTAAGTCAGAAAATAAATGACCCTAACAGTGTGTGAGTGTAAGTAAGTAAATAAATGATCCTAACAGTGTTTGAGTGTAAGTCAGAAAATAAATGACCCTAACAGTACAGTGTGTGAGTGTAAGTAAGTAAATAAATGACCCTAAAGTGTGTGAGTGTAAGTCAGTATATAAATTAACCTAACAGTGTGTGAGTGTAAGTCAGTAAATAAATGACCCTAATAGTGTTTGAGTGTAAGTAAGTAAATAAACGACCCTAACAGTGTGTGAGTGTAAGTAAGTAAATAAATGACCCTAACAGTGTGTGAGTGTAAGTAAGTAAATAGACGACCCTAACAGTGTGTGAGTGTAAGTAAGTAAATAAATGACCCTAACAGTGTGTGAGTGTAAGTAAGTAAATAGACGACCCTAACAGTGTGTGAGTGTAAGTAAGTAAATAAATGACCCTAACAGTGTGTGAGTGTAAGTAAGTAAATAAATTACCCTAACAGTGTGTGAGTGTAAGTAAGTAAATAGACGACCCTAACAGTGTGTGAGTGTAAGTAAGTAAATAAACGACCCTAACAGTGTGTGAGTGTAAGTAAGTAAATAAACGACCCTAACAGTGTGTGAATGTAAGTAAGTAAATAAATGACCCTAACAGTGTGTGAGTGTAAGTAAGTAAATAAATGACCCTAACAGTGTGTGAATGTAAGTAAGTAAATAAATGACCCTAACAGTGTGTGAGTGTAAGTAAGTAAATAAACGACCCTAACAGTGTGTGAATGTAAGTAAGTAAATAAATGACCCTAACAGTGTGTGAGTGTAAGTAAGTAAATAAACGACCCTGACAGTGTATGAGTGTAAGTCAGTAAACAAAACTCGCTTACACTCAGGAAATAAATGATTGTAGACCCCGAGGTAGACCAAGAAGACGGTGGAGAGATAATATATATACGGACCTACAAGCACTTGGAATCAACGACTGGCAAGAGAAGGTCAACCAGAGAGACGAATGGAGACGGATTGTATCTGCAGCAAAGAACCTCAATGGATCGGAACGCTGAAGAAGAAGAAGAATAGTGTGTGAGTGTAAGTAAGTAAATACATGACCCTAACAGTGTATGGGTGTAAGTAAGTAAATAAAGGACCCTTCTATGCGCCAAAAGGCTATTTGAGTATATTGTTCTAGGTGGGTCATGTGGTCTGTATCACGCCTACCGACTTTACTTCCCAAGTTATTTCCAAGGATCATATTAGACTGGGTCGACACCGGAGCCCGGGTAAATTAAAATAATTCGAATCCGCTCCGATGCGATTGGAACCAATGACCACGGCGTCGGCAGACGAGAATCTGTGTATGGGTGTGTCCACATAAATACAGAAGTACGCAAGGTGCCACAAATAGAAGAAGAATGGCTGAACATTGTAAAGAAGATAATGTTAGTTGAATGTACATTAGTAGACGTCGTAATCGACCCGGCTTTATTGGCTGTTTGTGATTTTCTATGCCATTGTACGTTCAGCAGTTTGTCATCGCTTTCTGTACGGCCGATGTTCATACAATTTCAAAGATTAATTACAAAGCGATTTATTTCCAAATCACCTTCGGCTGTCTTCGATACCGATGTGTCGCGATTGTAAAACTGCATTAACTATACCTAGGCCTCTACAGACGCCAACGTTTGTGAGTGTATGTCAACATAAATACACAACTGCGCAAGTTACCACAAGACTCATTATAGAAGAAGAATGGATAAACATTGCAAAGAAGATAAGTTAGTAAAAACATCGACGTCTGGCGTCTCAATCATACTTCATAGCGAGGATTGCAAGAAAGACGCCGATGTGTGTTACTGGCGTCCATAAAGGATGCAAAGTGTTGTAACACTGTTTCGATTCAAGCATCTCGTTGGAGGTCACTAACGCCGGCGGTTGTTGGGGAGGTGACTACCCCAACCAGTAGAAAAACTTCTCATTCAAAATTCATCAAAACACGAACCTGTTTTTAGAAGAGAAAAAGTAAAATAATTCCACCAACCAAGATGAAGTAGGTACTTTTTCTAGACAAGGAATGACGCTTTGTGATACAACAAAACAGCAAGCAAAAACAACATAACACAATGACAGAAATAACGCAGGCTAATATCGGAAAGTGTTGGCTAAAACATGGAATCACAACAGGACAGTCGTTTGCCGGAATGGTGGACACGTGTTCGAATCCCCATCCAAGCGTAAATTCTTATTTAAATTGAACTGGGTTGAGTTGAGTTGAGTTGAGTTGAGCCAAGAACTGACATCACTACACTCAGGACATTCCCATACGCCCTCCGTTCCCTCGTTCAACAGGCAGCTAAGAGTCTCACTACTAATCGTTCCTGATTGAAGATTCTCCTGGTTTCCCCTCTCAGTTTTGAGATTCTACCAGAACCCTTACCAATCCCCCTCAATCTTATCCTTTCCACATGCGGGTCCTTAATCTGTTCCCCCACCTTCTCCCTGTGGTCCCACGGGCCCACGACGACCTCGCCCATGTAATCTATCACCAAGAGGTGCATTCCCTGCCAGTCTATTAGCCTGTTCATTCCCCCTCACTCCCGTATGGTCAGTACAAAATATCCATAACTTCTTACAATCTGTGACCTCTGAAGCGAGGTGAGATATTCCACAAGAACCATTACTTTTGACACCTTATTAAACATACTCCTTGCGCTGGATTCCCGGGTGGGCCGATTTAAAAATGGGTACCAGGATTATTCTGGCAAGTCAAGGTGACAGGTGTAATAATGACTACGTTATTCGCCAGTGCAACGGAGTTCGTGCACTGAGCTGAGTTTCTCCAGACTCAGGTTTGAGTTAGGAGGAGAACGGAGCACTCATGGGTTACACCCGTGTGCCGTGATGTTGATCCATCGACTAAACTAAACTAAACTAAACTAAACAACATAGTAAATGGGAGATGATTAAAGGGAAAGTTATTTCCATTTACTACCGAAGGGTGAAGAATGACCAGTTTGGGTTGTTTTATGAACAATAGGGACATGTCAATAATACATGACCTATCCCTTTCTTGTTCAAGTGTTATGTCTGCAACAGGCAATGGTGACCACGATACTGTAATCGTCTCTGCTTCTGATAATTTAACGAGATCACTGTTGCTTTTATTATTATTTATTGTCTGTATATAGACTGTGGCAGCCATATTGAATTGAAAGCGGACCAATATTTACACCATCTTTATTCCTCCGAAGTCGGAGAGTGTCTGCCTGTACGGCGAGGAACCACCAGTCTGCACACCAATAAGCCAGACATGGGACAACGGATACTCACGCAAAACTCAGGTCCTGTATGACATCACACTGATGTTGGACAACAGGATGCCTTCATCCGACATACAGGACTTCGCGTTGGAGCTCAAGCCAACGAACACAAGCAAGCAAGTAAGCACACCATCTTTATAATGTGAGAGCTACTTCCATTCTCCCAGAAAACTATCTAGTAGAGTGTACGGAATCGGATAAGGCATTCTAACAAGGTGGCATCTTCTCATATCTCAACTTGGCCTGCAACGCAAACAGCTTGTTCCTGACTAGATTCTAATGGTACGACATTCTAGCTAGCAAACTGCCAGCCGACAGATTGCGCCATTTCACGCTCCAGCGCAGTTAAATGCGCATGCGTCGACTCTAATCTTGTAACGCGGGCAGACTGGAACATTGTTCTCGTTCAGAAGAACCACTGGGGCGCATACCTCAAACTCCAGAAACAAGCGTCATGTCACACAACATCGTGCTCGCCTCCTGGAAATCAATCAAGCTCTTGGGGCACACCAGACATATAACAGTTCAGCTTAGATGCATTAAGCTTTCCATAAGGAAATGCATCCTGTCGACGAAATTTATCTTCCTCCTGGGTGATATTTACACTTAAAAACGATACCCCCTGGATAAATTGTTTTTCCTCTTTACAAAAACACACGTGACACAAGTGAACGGCAAGAATGCCGAGCTACAACGCTAGAAACATTGCGCGGGGGGAAAGTGTTTTAAAATGATATGCCGGCAAAAACACGAAGAACATACGCTTGACATAGATCGGAGCTTCTTAAAGAGCAACTTATCATCATTGCTTATGTGTTTATTTGTGGTTCTCCATGCGAATTGTTTGTTCTTGGATTTTGTATATAATTATGATGTACTTTCTCGCTGTTATGAAGATAGAACATCCACGACAATATTGGTGGCAAGATTCTTCGTTTGTTTTAAATTCTTCTCAAATTGTATAGTACAATGCTTTTAAATTAGGGGAATACACACGCCACAAAACGGGGAATATTTCAGTCTAGACGTCTACGTGACCGAACATATAAAAGCGCTCGCTTTTTAAACTTCCGGTGCGTTGATGGCGCGGTAGGCGCTTCAGTCCTCAAAATAGGTATTACATTAGATGTAAACGTTGACTTCTCGTTTAGAAAGCAGTGACAAACCTATTGAAAGTAAAATAGCCTAGAAAGTAGAATAGCCTAGAAAGTAGTATAGCCTAGAAAGTAGAATAGCCTAGAAAGTAGAATATCCTAGAAAGTATAATAGCCTAGAAATTAGTATAGCCTAGAAAGTAGAATAGCCTAGAAAGTAGAATAGCCTAGAGAGTAGAATAGCCTAGAAAGTAGAATAGCCTAGAAAGTAGAATAGCCTAGAAAGTAGAATAGCCTAGAAAGTAGAAGTAGAATAGCCTAGAAAGAATAGCCTAGAAAGTAGTATAGCCTAGAAAGTAGAATAGCCTAGAAAGTAGAATAGCCTAGAAAGTAAAATAGCCTAGAAAGTAGAATAGCCTAGAAAGTAGTATAGCCTAGAAAGTAGAATATCCTAGAAAGTAGAATAGCCTAGAAAGTAGAATAGCCTAGAAAATCAACATGGATGTTTTCTTGAGTTCTCTCGCTTGGAACTCAAGCGTAGTTCATACACGTGTTACTACTTCTAGTAACTAGTCTAGTAATGTCTAGTGCACTGGACTGATTTTTGCTCGTGGATTAGCAATCCCCATTACCATTGTCCCTCGCCATCAGGCAAACCCGCTCCAACCTCTGAGGTATTTCTAATTTACGTCCCCAAGTCAAGGACGAGAAGTCAACATTTTATTCCAACTGACCTTCGTTAGAGTTGAACCCGCTATCTCGGCATCATCAAACCGGATGCTTAAGAACAAGTGCTCTTATCCAATCGGCCATGCTGACCTCCAGTCTGGGGTTGATCGCAACGTTCTGCAAAAGACATGCAGCAACCTATATTCTAGTCTAGTTTCTTCATTAATTAGGTACAAAAGGTATAAATAAAAGTTACTATTATTCAAGTTGTAAAGCTCATCAACCTTGCCTATGGCTATCTCATGTGTAGTAATCAACTGTAACATCTATCCAGGTCACGTGTATGTGAATGAGCACAGCAAGGAACCTTTTCCATGCCATACGACTTAGTGAGTATATGGTGCTAATCCCATATTGCTATGAACCAAAGAGCACTCGACTGGTGATGTCACTATCACGTCAGCCGACTTTACTTCCCAGAAAATTACATGGTAACCATTTTAGACTGGATTGACCTGGGAGCCAAGATCAATTGTTAAAAAAAATCCGCTTTGATGAGGATTCGAACACCTGACCACCAAGCCAGCAGGTAAGAGTGCTTGCCACTGCGGTAGAAGTGACTACAAATGTGTAGGTACTAAATAACAATAATAGCTGTCAAAAACGTAGGGGTATGTCACAAAAACGAAGTATTGGTGTGTCACAGTTATAGATTTAAATTTGTAATATGATAGCGGGCATTAGTATTATAACGCAATGACAATATCATGGCGATACACAAGCCCTTGGCAGATACGTGAAGTCACTTAAGACGGTTAATCATCCCATGGCACTGAATCGCTTAATATACATTATTGTATTATTGTAGAATAACTACATATAATAATCAATCAATCATGTGCCATGCTGGAAAGCGTGGGCGGTCATGACTCGCCATTTCACTCGATCACCAGAGTCGTGGATCAGCTCAGTGTTCCTGTCTCGTCCATGTCATATTGCTAAGCCATCCAGGTATTTTCTTCTTGGTCTTCCTCTTGGTCTGTTCCCTTCGATCTTGCCAGTTGTCACTAAGTTCTCCAATCGATTTATTCTCATAACATGTCCAAAAAGTTTTGACTGTCTACGTCTAATTTCTCTAATCAATTTACGATTTTCATTTGTATCCTGTAGCACTTTGTGTCTGTCCATGGCATTCTTTGCATTTTTCCCAGAAACCACATTTCTGCAGCCATCAGATGCTTTTCAGCTTGACTGCTCATTGTCCAAGTTTCACATCCATACAAAAGAACAGGCTCTATGTATCCCCTCAATACTCCTTGTCTCGTTTCAATTTACATCTTTTTATTGGTCAGAATGTTTATCATCTTGTTAAAGGCTACTTTCGCCAAGGCGATTCTTGTTCTAATCTCTCTAAGGCATCTCCTATCAGATCTTATGACTGTTCCGAGATAATTGTACCGATTCACTTGTTGAAGAATATTTCCATTTACTTGTATATTACATTGTGGTATTTCGTTCTTCCTAGTGACGACCATATAACACTGTTTCTTGAAGTCTTAAAAGACGAGAGGATCGACTTCATTGCTCCGCGTTTTATCCCATAGGGCTCGGCCTCTTTCTGCAGCGCGGCCTGCTAAAAGCATCCCACAAAGCACGAAATCTGTAGCTCCGGTGACGACCCCCAGAGTCTCCGATAAAAATGAACTCGTGATCCGCAAGACGTAGCCCGGAATCGAACCCACAACCTTCGGAGCGCGAGGTAAACGGCTTGACTACTTTGCTATGGAGACTCCCATAATAACACTATTTCTTCCGCCTTTTGGTTGTTCCATTTGTGTATTTTTACTTATTTCTTTCTTTTCCCTTTCTCTGTGTCTTTCTGTGAGTGTTGATATTATAGTCTCTTTGACATTTCTAGTGTGCTATCAATTTTACCATGTCAAAAATAGTCGCATCTACAAGCTGAATTTACGCAGTAAGTTATACACCTGACTACAAATTCAGATTATGGTTAATACATTTGTTTATGATTACTTTGTGCATCTATCGATTAGCAGATATATGCTAAGATAAACGAAAAAGAGCCAATGAATTATCCTAAATGTTTGTTTATTCATGCCAGAGGCAGTTTGGGTGGTGGCAGCTACCATGTGTGTCACGTGGTTGTGGAAATGTCTATGCTGTGTCGACATGTAGGTCACTTGTGTGTAGCCCTGCAGCTGTATAAGCACAATAAAGGACCATTTTACTCGCTTCACGGCGCATCGGGTATAGCAAAGCAGACATATGGTGCTACACCCACATTTCTGTAGACCCGTCGGTACTCTGTGGGTGATGTGATCAGTATCAGACCGGATTCTTTTACTTTCCAAGGCATCTTTAGTACTCATTTTAGGGTGGTCGACCTGAGAGCTCAGGTCATTAAAAAAAAAAATTCGAAATCGCCCAGCTGTGGATCGAACCCCTGACCACAAGGTCAGCACGCGTGTGTTTAGACACTACTCAACTTCCCTTACAGTAATATCATGTTATCATTTTTCGATTGCGAACAGAACACAAGGGACTGAGATATAATCTATATCATATGTTCAAGATTAGTTTCTTGATTTCTGACGGCGTCACTTACTAAAGTCCAGCCCAGCTTACATTAATATAAAACTAATTCCATAGCAGATATTTTGTTGAGGTGTGAGGCGCTAGCCCTTCGTTTATTATAGGCCATGACATATTAGGTCAGGTGGAAAGTTTTCTTCCTCGTCATCTTTTCTTCCCAGGCAATTTGCAATAAATGCACATTTTTTATGTGGCAGGGTCGACCCCAGAGCCATACTGATGGAGAACAATAATCCTGCCTATGCTGTGGACTGAAGCCGGATCCCTGTCTTGGAAGTCAACAGCACAAACCTCTATGCCACCAGGATTACTGGACATAAACAAATATGGCGCCAGGCACATTGCTTCCACATAAACAAATAACACCCCCCCCCCTCCCCAAAAAAAAATAATAAAGGGGGGGGGGGATGCATTGAGCCTGAAACTATTTATTGCTTTTATTGTTACAGTAATTAGAGACATTCGATGTAAAGACTCACAAATCATAAAGGCACGTTATGAAGAGAGATTCACTTGAAAACTTTGTGGTTTCTGGTAAACTTGATGGGAAAAGAGCAAAAGAAAGGCAAACATAAATACCTGAACGATTGGCCACTTACTCTTGCCTACCAGGTTCAATCAGTGGCGTCACTGGGGTTGGTGTCACCCAGTGCGGTAAACTCTTGGTGTCACCCCTCTAGACTTTCACCATGGTCTTCTTCCGAGTGTTCCTGTAACATATATAATCGCATATAGTAATGTGTGTAAAATAAGTCAAAAAGTTAATAAGGACATAAGAAAGAAAACAAATTGAACAATATAACTTCAATACTTCAGGTAAAACATAAATAAAGAACTTCGACAAACTCGGACAAAGTTAAATGTTTGTTATTTAACATTAAAATTTCTAAAATTAACAATGAACGGTTATGAAACCCGACTAGACAGAGCTATGTCTGCTTTGTCAAATTTGCAATTTTTTTATTTGATGGTGTCACCCGGTGCGGTCCGCACCCCCCGCACCCCCCTAGTGACGCCACTGGGTTCAATCCCTAGTAGAGGCAAAATTATATTTTTTGAAGAGTACAGCGGCTCTAGGGTAAACAGAGCCTGGTGAAAAACGATTGCCAGACAATTGTTCGAATGTTCTGGGATTGTCTGTGAAGGAAAGTCCACGGGACAGGAACTAGACATCTCACCTCGTATGTCGTGGCTTTGAATATATAAGCCTTAACTCTTCTCACCCCAACTAGTACCCGACAAACACAGCGGAAAAATATAACAAGCCCTGTTAAGGACTGATTCGAAAGAGAGCACAAATAGAAAGAAGATCAAAATACACACCCCCCCCCCCCCCCCCCAAAAAAAAAAAAAAAAAAAAAAAAAAAAAAACCAAAAAAAAAAACAACCAAAAAAAAAAAAGAACAAAAAAAAAAAAAAACGGATCTCAATTATAACCAACGATGATGAAGTAGGTTGAACGAGGCCGAATGATTTTGTGTTTCGTAAATACTGAACTGAACTGATCACCCCAAAGACAGTATCTACTATGGAACTACCTTTACTTGTTAGTCTGCCTGGCATCATCAGAACATGCCCTCAGTTCTTATCCGAGACTGGTGATCGTGTGAGTTGACAGGCTATGATCGCCCACGCATATCAGTATTCCACACTATGATGATGGCTTTATGAGAAGGATTCTGCCAAAATACAATCCCGGGCGGTTGATTATTGTGCTCCCGTGAGGTTCGACACCCGCACGAACGTCGTGGCTATTAGAATCCCCAGCGGTGAGCTGGAAGATAAATACCACTTCTGACAATTGGTGGTCTCGACAAAAAGGTGTAAGCATCCGCTCATTCCGCACAAATCATCCAAACATTAGTCCCTCAACGAGAGGGGGTTTCTCTCCAGCTGACACTCGGCGGTCGAGTCAAGCATGATTGTTGTAACAGCTCCTGCGAGTTAACCGTGTTTGCTATGGAGAATGACTTAGACCTTTCACTGAGTGTTGTTGTAGATCGTTTCACTGGAAAAGGTCGTGTTTTTTCGGTCCATTGTCACAGGCCGACCCACGTGGTGAGCTGGTGGCGGGAGAGATCTTTGCTTCGTTACACAAATAGTCATAGTAACAATATCAGTAATATTAAGAATAACAATAACAGCAGGAATAAGATGATGATGATGGTGATGGTGACAGTAGTAGTAGTAATAGTAGTAGTAGTAGTAGTAGTAGTAGTAGTAGTAGTAGTAGTAGTAGTAGTAGTAGTAGTAGTAGTAGTAGTAGTAGTAGTAGTAGCAGTGGCGTCACTAGGGGGGTGCGGAGGTGCGGGCCGCACCGGGTGACACCATCAAGGGGTGACACCAAAATAAAAAAATTGCAAATTTGACAAAGCAGACATAGCTCTGTCTAGTCGGGTTTCATAACCGTTCATTGTTAATTTTATAAATTTTAATGTTAAATAACAAACATTTAACTTTGTCCGAGTTTGTCGAAGTTCTTTATTTATGTTTTACCTGAAGTATTGAAGTTATATTGTTCAATTTGTTTTCTTTCTTATGTCCTTATTAACTTTTTGACTTATTTTACAAACATTACTATATGCGATTATATATGGTACAGGAACACTCGGAAGAAGACCATGGTGAAAGTCTAGAGGGGTGACACCAAGAGTTTACCGCACTGGGTGACACCAACCCCAGTGACGCCACTGAGTAGTAGTAGTAGTAGTACCAGATGTAGTAGTAGCAGCAATAATAATATCACCCTGCTAACTTATTCAGATCGCCATAAAAACAGCAAGTACCGTAGAAGGAAAATGCTGTGGGTGTGAGACATGTTAGGATCATCACATTTTGCAGGCCTGAATGCACAGGGGAATACATGACCAGTCTTTACCTCCCATAGCGAACGACGAGAGCTGGCAACGATTCCATGACCGGCCGCGCTCATGCTATTGACAACGTAACGTCCTAACCGTTATACATTTTTATAAATAAACACACATGTAACATGTATATTGTTTGGCGCTCATAGGAGTAGAAGAGAGAAATAGGGGCTTGAGTACGCACTAGACAACACAAACTTTGACAGCTATAGTTACCGACCTGGAGTCAATGAGATGATGATGATGATGATGATGATGCTGATGATGATGATGATGATGATGCTGATGATGATGATGATGATGATGATGATGATGATGATGATGCTGCTGATGATGATGATGATGATGATGATGATGATGATGATGATGATGATGATGATGATGATGATGATGATGATACCGTTGCACAACACGCCCACTCGGTGGAGATTTAGTTTCCAGAAGCAGGAGGACAACCTTTTTCCAAACCAGTGTTTTTCATAAAGTTGTGTCCGTTTGTGTTTGCTTTATTTCTGTTCTGATGAAGGCTTTGACCGCAACGTCCATTTTGTTACTTAATACTTTACTTCCAGTAGAGCTTACCGTCTACTTCTCGTGTTTTGATGATTCATTCCCAACCAGTATGAATATAGGGTCGACTCAGCCTCATAACACGGGAGTGGGTAACTTAGAATTGTCTGGGGAAGAAAGCGCGGCGATGTTAACCCGCGTTTGTCAGGGGAGCTGGGTAGCGTAGTGGCTAGACGGTGGCATGCCGTCCCAGTGGTCATGGGCTCCATCCACATCCGGGAGACTTCGAATGATGAAAATTGATACCTACTCCCAGGCTGACCCAACCTAAAATGTGTACCCGGAAATGTCTTGGGAAGTAAAAGCGGTTGGTTTGATACTGACCACATCACCCACCGAGCCCTAATTAGTCAATACAAAATATGGGTCTAGCATCATTAAAAAAAACACACACACTTAGTTGCATGTCCTTCACAGGACGTAGCAGTCACCCCAAGCATTTTGGCTGTTCGTGATTCCTGGGCAAGTTTTATGTTCAGTAGTTTGCCATTGCTTTCTGACCTTTACGTATACCTTTCTCTAAAAAAAAACCAGCACCGCTGTATTTCGAACCCGGATATACCGTTTTACGAATCGCGTCCGTAAAACCGTCGCCACGGAGGTTAGCGTCATAAACCCTATGCAGTTTGAGGTGTGTAAAAAAGATCCTTTACTAACTTGTTTTACTAGAACAGTAAAGGCTCAATACTTCACACCCCCAACTTAAGAATCTGGGGTTGGACTCCATGAAGCTTGATTATGTATTTTCCTTCACCGGGTTATCATGAAAAGTATGGGTAGTCTCACTGCAGATACTGCCGTCTGGTTGTAAAGTGTTAGGCCTTCACATATTCTAGGCCAAGACACATTAGTAAGTTGTGTCACTCGTCGCCTTTCCTCCCCAGACTAATCACAGACGAGTTCATAACATTGTCTGTTACCCATTTCCATGAGGCTGGATAGAGCTGAATTATCGGGGGTGGGGTGGGGGTGGGGATAACTGTCTTTGTTGGGGATTGAACCCTTACAACTGTCTTGACAGGCAAGCGTGTTAACCACTATCCCATCATGACTCTAACTGATTTTTCATTGGCTCCAATTATTAAGTGTCGCCTCCACAATGATGGCTGGCTGTTATGGATTTCTAACACTTTCTGCCTCTGCTGACGCAGTCTAACAAACTTTATTTTGTCCATCTAGTGAAGTTGTCTTCCAACTTGTATCGCTGTTAACCTCTTACTTGTCTGCCTTCGATTGTTCTCTAAATTATAGTTTTTGTAAGATTAGCATGTGTGTTTTTTTAATGACCAAAACATGTGATTTATTTCCGTTTTATTTCTCCAATTAGTTCTATTTTCATTATTAATTTCCCGCGGACCTTTATATTTGGTGTACGTTGTTGAATATAGTTTTAGGCGATTTCTGTCCTTTTTTGTACGGGGTGTATTTTTAATTATTGTGGGGTATTTGAAAATATTCCCGTTCCAGGTTTTGTATTTACCTTTTATGTTGCATGAGTTCACAGACGGTGAATACAAAACCTGGAATGACAATATTTTCAAAAACCCCAGTCATTAAAAACTGACCCTGTATGTTTCACTGTTGCCATTATCAGTTACTATATGCCCAAGATATGAGAAACATGTTACCTGCTAGTAGCGCTCCGATTACCCTGATCTTCCTGCATGGCGTTTGCTTCGCATTGCTAATCATCATAATTATCATCATGATCATGATCATGATCATGATCATCATCATCATCATCATCATCATCATCATCATCATCATCATCATCATCATCATCATCATCATCATCATCATCATGTAGTAGGTTTTTGCAGAACTCTGCTCCCATAACGGCATGCCAGAAAGCTTCTAGGTTCCTTGCAGTTCCTTTGCCTCTGTATTTAGTACGCAATGCATCTTTAAAATATATCCTTCTTTGTTCTGGGCCACCCATGCCTCCTCTATCATGAATAATACCTACCTTTACTAATCTGTTTAAACTACTAAAACCTTGAATAAGGCTAAAATATTTCAGTTTACGAGATATGATAATATTTATGAGGGAGTTGTCTTCGATTTTCAAATAGTTTACTTGCTCGTAATTTTCTTCTTCTTCATCCATTCTAAATTCTAAGAATAATTCTGTTACATTTTATGTCAAAAGCCCCGATTTTCTTCTTCAGTGATTGCGACATAGTCCATATCTGACATCCGTATGTTGCCATAGGAAACGTGCATTTTCTCATTGCATGTTGGTGCTGTGCCGTTCACCATTAATGCGCCTCTGCATTGCCCTGGCCAGTCTTTTTCTGACTTCATTTTCACAGTCCTGGTGCTAGTTAATTCTGGAGTCTATGTATTTAGAATTCGTAACATTTCCCGTTTCTTCACTGTCCGTTGTAGTTTTTGGTTGACGTGTAATTTTATATGTGGACAAGATTATTATTATCTTGGGTTTTCAAGAAAAGACAGAACATTGCCCTGCAAAAGCTGAAGCAATGAATACTTCCATGGACTGGAACCGACATACCTAACAGAAGTCATGGTACTGAGAACAGGCGGATGTATAGTGACAACACATCAGTGTGAAACGTGGATATTTAGTAAGTCAGTTGAAAAACACATAAACGTAGTTGAATATATTTGTTACAGAAGAGCATTGGACGAAGAAGATAACAAGCAGATCGTCCTGAAAAGAATACGTGCTGAAGTTGACTGGTTATTATGATCAATAACCAATGTCATTATCATCAAGTGCTTGGCCAGCGGGTGTAGGCGTTCAAGCCTCTCCACAGATCTCGGTCTCTCAGAGTTCTGGATCAAATCTGCTGATGATATTCCTCCATGCCACCGCCTCAATCCATCCTGCATCATTTCTCTTGGTCTGCCTGTGCCTCTCTTCCCTTTGATCTTTCCAGTTGTCATGATGTTCTCCAATGCTTCTCTTCTCATCATATGATGAAAGAAAACTGTTTGTCTCTATTTTAATGTTGTATATAATGCTCTAGTTTCATTAGCCTCTTTCATTCAATCTTTGTTAGTTACTCTGGCAGTCAAACGAATTCGCACCATTCGTTTCAGCAACCACATCGCTCTTGCTCCCAAGTTCTTCCTAATTTGTTCATTACTGAACAACAATATTGAGCAAAGATGAAACATTTTGGGCGTGGAAAAATACATACAAATCTGGAAGAGATAACTATGGAGGAAGGTATACCGGTGAACTGAAAATAGAAAGATCACAGCGTAAACGGTTTAAAGATATGACTGATATTTACGCATGACAGTAACAATGGAGTGGCCCAGGATTATGATGGAGAGGAATTTCCAAAAACTGTTGTTTGCCGTGTTTTGCACAGATAGAGCTACTGCATGGTGATGCTTTCGTTGATACGACCATGGGTGTCTAAAGCTGCAAGTGTAGTGGTCAATTAGTGTCTGTCCGTCTGTCCAGATGTCTGGGTGCCTGTCTATCAATCTTTCCACACGTGAATATGCGTGAACGCACTTATGTGCGTGTGTATATAAATGTGTGTGTGTGTGTGTGTGTGTGTGTTTGTTTGTTTGTTTGTGTGGGTGTGTGTGTGAGTTCCCGAAAAGCGAACCTGCGGACAAAGTGTGCTATACCACACTGCCTTACATCCAAGGGCGGCCTGGCATTGGTGTTAGTTTGCCCGGTGGCAAGTGGGCCCTGTTGGCCCCTGACAAAGTTGGCCCCCTGAAACATTAGACACAAAGTTAACAATGTTGTTCTTGTAGTAACTTTGTCTCCATATAATGAATAGGTTAGACCCAGTCCGCCATTTCTTGTGTCTATCAGATCTACCTACTGCCAGAATTACAAATTATTTGGCAAAACGCTCCCCAGACACTAAGCTTAATGTAACGTCAACGTAAGAAATGTATACTGTAAACATTTTAGTGGTCTCGGAGAAAGGAATTGTTTTTACTGGCGAGCAGACAAAGGCATGAAACCCGAGCCTGAAGCGACCAGTGATACCCTCACAGCAGAGAATGAGAAAATAGGTTCGTAAACCTCCAGTTTCTGCCCAACGTCAGAAATGTAGCAGAGTTGACTTTCCCTGATCCGAGCTGACAGAATGATAACGGTATCTGTGCTGCTGGCACTGATGCAGACTGCCTGGTAATGAATCTGAGATTCCATTCTAAGTGGGGCGTGAAAATCCTGGGCCATGTTACTTCTGATTCTCTAAAGGCAAAAACCTCTGCCCATTACTTGCAAATGGACTGGTCATGAGATATTACTTCTTCGACAATCTTTCAAGCGATGATTTCCTTCTGTGCGCCTCAAAAGCGCCTGTTCTACTTTGAAAGTTTATCGGCAACACCATCTTCCTCATAATTTCTCATAGGTTTAATATGGAGCATTAGGTAGTCTTTGCAGGTATTATCTTGGAAATCAGTTGTGGGCGAAGGCATTTCAAACTCTCCTACACAGACTTACCAGGTTTTCTCCTGTTCAGACAAAATACCACACGAGGTCGGACCGGGGACTGAGAAATTATAGCCTAATCATTTATTGTATTTACAGCACGTTGTCTTGTCACTCATGGTAACTAATAAAAGTTGGTACGACAATAAAGATGGCTTTTAAACTGTTAGTTTCTTTGACGGAGCAGAGGATGAGATGTGAACATTAATTTCACTCACAAATAATACCCAGGCATTCGTATTCGCTTAACTGTGGTCACGTGTTCGAATTCTCATCGAGGCGAAATGTGAAAATTGACTTGCGTTCCCAGGTCGCCGTGACGAAGTAGTCAAGCCGTCTGCCTCGCGCTCCGAAAATTGTTGGTTCGATTCCGATACATCTTTCAGTTCACGAGTGTGTTTTTCTAGGAAACTCATGGGGTCGTCGCTGGAGCTACGGAGTTCGTGCTTTGTGCGACGCTTTCGGCAGGCCACATCTGTGGATAAAGTCCGAGCCATATGGGATAAAACCCGGTACAATGAAGTCGATCCTCTCGACTTGTACGATTTTTCCGGCGTAAAATGCTCTAGGAAGTAAATGCGGCTGGCGTGTTATTTTAATTCTTTAAATTGTGTAAACGGTTCTTTATTTGCGCTTATTGTTATGTATGATGGGAACTGCACTAGCGTCATGGCAAGATGCTCTCCTGTCAACCCGGTAGCGTCATGGCAAGATGCTCGCCTGTCAACCCGGTAGCGTCATGGCAAGATGCTCGCCTGTCAACCTGTTAGCGTCATGGCAAGATGCTCGCCTGTCAACCCGGTAGCGTCATGGCAAGATGCTCGCCTGTCAACCCGGTAGCGTCATGGCAAGATGCTCGCCTGTCAACCCGGTAGCGTCATGACAAGATGCTCGCCTGTCAACCCAGTAGCGTCATGGCAAGATACTCGCCTGTATACCCGGTGGACAAGGGTTCAACCCGCATCGAAGCAGATTGGAATGTTTAAAATATTCCTGGACTCCCAGGTAGACCCAGCTTGAAATGGGTACCCAGAAATATCTTGGGAAGTAAAAGCAGCCTGCTCGATACTGACGATATCATCCACCGAGTGCCGTCTAGTCTGCACAAATATGTTTCCAGCACTGTGTGGTCAGTGGGCCTTAAGTTGTGTAACAGGGTCTTTGACTTTTAATTTACTTATTCATAAGTAAGACTAGCGGAAAGCACGAGAATATACACGAGGAGGCATTTTATCTATCAAATCATGTATAGATGAAGGTCACTTAATAGCAGTTGCCTCTATTTATTATCTGTTACCCTTACCTGTTACCGTTAACTCCTACCTTTAATTATTACCTTTAGGTGTTACCTTTAACTGCTACTTTAACTGTTACTGTAACTGTTACCTTTAACTCCTACCTTTTATTGCTACCTTTAGCTGTTACTTTTAATTGTTGCTTTAACTGTTAATTTTAACTCATGCCTCTAATTGTTACCTTTCACTGCTACGTTAAACTGTTACCTTTATCTGTTCCTTTTAAAACTGTTACTTCTAATTTTTACCTTTAACTGTTACCTTTAACCGTTGCCTCTAATTGTTGTCTCTAACTGCTCTTTTAACTGTTACCTATAATTGTCTTTAAAATTTACATCTAACAGTTACTTCTAACTGTTACTTGTAAACGGCTGCCTTTTACTGTTGTCTTTAACTGTTGTCTATAATTGTCATCTGCTGTCTATAGTACCTTCAATCAAAGCAGAAATTACCATATATGGACGACAATCATCTCCGGATTAATAAGCCCGTGAGGGTAAGACTGTGGACAGCTGCTTTTGTGTTTGACTCAATCACAGGACTATCATTCTGAGCCGGTGATGGACTCTACAACTTCTCCTTGAGGTCGAACAGGGTAGGAGCAATGGTAGAATCGAATCGAATCGTACCTTGCAGTGTAGGACAGGGGGTCTTGAGCCTGAGGAATTGGTACAATTATCTCGGAACAGTCATAACATCTAATGGGAGATGCCTTGAAGAGATTAGAACAACAATCGTCATGGCGAAGGTGGCCTTTAGCAAGATGAAAACATATTGACCAATAAAACGATGTCAGTTACTACGAGAAAAAGAGTGCTGAGGTGCTACATAGAACCTGTACTTTTATATGGATGTGAAGCTTGGACAATGAGCAGTCAAGCTGAAAAGACATCTGATGGCTGTGGAAATGTGGTTTCTGAGGAGAATGAGAAGAATACCATGGACAAACAGAAAAACCAATGTCCAAGTACTACAAGAACAAATGAAAATCATAAACTGATTAGAGAAATTAGATGTAGACAGTCAAAATATTTTAGGCATGAATTGGAGAAATGAATTGGAGAACTTGGTGACAACTGGCAAGATCGAAGGGAACAGACCAAGGGGAAGACCGAGAAGTAAATACCTGGATGGCTTGACCACATGGCATGGTCGAGTCAAGAATACTGAGATGATCCACGACTCTGGTGATCGAGTGAAATGGCAAGTCATGACCACCCACGCTTTGCGGCATGGTACATGATGGATGAATAGCTGGTGTAGTCTCCGCCAACTGTGCAGGTTAGGATTTTCTTTTTAATCCTCGACAGAAACAAATCCGCACCTTACTGAGGATTCGAATTGGAGTCTCCCGAAGGAGAACCCAACGTTCTTAGCCACTCGGCCAGCCGCAGAGGCCTCTAAATTGTGCCTCTTAATGTTTGTTCCGTGATTTGACCACGTGTTATCCTTACTGGCAAATACACGTGCCCTTGGTGCTGACTTTACGTTATACAAACAATGTATTCACCTATAAGGCTATGTTGGTCTGTATCTGTGCAATATGCAGCATATGTTAATCATTCAAAGTCACAATTCTTGTGCTTTTTCTTGTTATTTATTATGTATACAGTAGATGTATGCACGCACTATTTGGTCAAACAGTTCACCCCAGCTTATTACCTGATTGCTGAGCCGTATATATGTTGTTGGTGCTGTCTGTCCGACATTCAGCCATTTATACCGCCGTCTGTAATTCTCTTCTTCGTGTGTTTGTAGGCTTCCCGCTAAGTTTGTGTGTATTATGAGTTCCAGACAAAGGTCCAGTTATATTGTCCTCATGCTTTCTCAGTGTGTGTCTTTTTCACTCCTTTTTGGTTCACTGGAATTTGTTTAGTGCTTTCCATGAACTCTGAACTGGGATGAAAAATGACAAAATGACCCCCCCCCCCCAGGGCCGTCACTAGGGGGGTGCGGGGGGTGCGGGCCGCACCGGGTGACACCATCAAGGGGTGACACCAAAATAAAAAAATTGCAAATTTGACAAAGCAGACATAGCTCTGTCTAGTCGGGTTTCATAACCGTTCATTGTTAATTTTAGAAATTTTAATGTTAAATAACAAAAATTTAACTTTGTCTGAGTTTGTCGAAGTTCTTTATTTATGTTTTACCTGAAGTATTGAAGTTATATTGTTCAATTTGTTTTCTTTCTTATGTCCTTATTAACTTTTTGACTTATTTTACAAACATTACTATATGCGATTATATATGGTACAGGAACACTCGGAAGAAGACCATGGTGAAAGTCTAGAGGGGTGACACCAAGAGTTTACCGCACTGGGTGACACCAACCCCAGTGACGCCACTGCCCCCCCCCAACACACACACACTCGCGAGCGCGCACGCACACTGAATGGTGTAGGGTAGATACGTATTTACATAGGTAGACTGAAAGACATTCAGAAAGACTGAAATACAGACAAACAGACAGACAAAATGAAGGACAGCCTGACAGAGAGATTGACAGAAAGATAAACAGAGAGACACACAGACACACAGACAGGCATACGGATGAACGGATGAATGGACGGTTGACTTATGGATGAATAGATGCGCTAAATGGGAAGATATTGAAAGCATACTAACTGCGTCTACAATATTTATCCTATATGCATCACCACGACTGCTAACCCCATCCAAGGCATATCTATTCCCCCACTGATTGGTGCTATTATCAAACACCTTGTACAAACAAGCGCTTCATATCCTACAGATAAAGAAGAAGCCAACGGAGATTTACTAGCTATTAAAGCAAATGTTTATCTCCCCAAGACTTGCCAGAACCGATGGGTCACTCGGTACCCTGCACATGTATCGACAAACACCGACCGTCTGAGAGCGATGTGGAAATGTCCCCTGGCAGTCATTCCAATCATATACTCGGGGTGTAACGGGAGCGTCTCATATTAGTCTGCACTGACTTCATATCTAAATAGACTCGGGGGAGTTGTGGAGTTTGGCTTCTTAGTTCTAACATATGCCGGTTGGAGCCAGTTTGTGATACCTGGACAAGGACATCGTTCTTAAGAAGAAAAAATTGCAGCTCGCTATGTCTTTGAGAGACCACAGAGAGAATCCCTCTAACTGGATGCCGAGTTGGTCGGAATCTCTGCTGGTCCCCAAGAGACGCTTTGTGTGGGAACCGACCAGGGTATTTAGGATGTCTATGGGCATAGATAGGATTACAAGACAGAGGATCGTGTGAGGATGAGTGAAGAATCCACAGGTGTTAAGGAGAGGTGTAGCATATGATTTAACTTGCTTTAGTTTGTCAAAGATAAGTTTAAACATTATAAGTATTTCAGACTCCTCTGATAACTCACACAAAGAGAATCCTAACACAGTTCACGAACTCCGTAACACGGCAAGGATCCATATTTTAGTATATCAGAATCACACATGATGTACATATTCTTTTCATTTTAGGTAGATTTCCTATCTTCTTTAACATTTACAGCGAGACTAAAAAACGTCGAACATTTTGAAGAAGTTAAAGTTGGAGGCCAAATATAACGAATCCAA
The DNA here is from genome assembly GCA_963921405.1 of Cepaea hortensis. Classification (NCBI taxonomy): domain Eukaryota; kingdom Metazoa; phylum Mollusca; class Gastropoda; order Stylommatophora; family Helicidae; genus Cepaea; species Cepaea hortensis. The sequence continues at coordinate 178,969,757 of OY992877.1, forward strand.
AGACACAGTTTTAGTAGCAGAGTCTGAAAGTAGTCTGCAAACCATTTTAAACAAAGTGGTAGACGAACGCGACAAAAGAGATTATATTTAAACGTTAATGAAAGTAAAATCACGATAGTTTCCAAGAAAGAAAGAATTCCAGTTTGCTCTGTACATAGTAAAGATGTAAAAATCAAACAGCTGAATTATTTTACAGATGTAAATAAAACATCAAACAGCTGAATTATTTTACAGATGTAAATAAAACACCAAACAGCTGAATTATTTTACAGATGTAAATAAAACATCAAACAGCTGAATTATTTTACAGATGTAAATAAAACATCAAACGGCTGAATGTGTTTCAATACCTGGGCTACTCAGTGACATCTGACCGAAGTTAGGATGCAGGGAAGGAAAAAAGAAAAACGTACACTTGTTCATTCTGCATGTCGGGTGAGTCATTGAGAGGTTATAGGTTCGAATCCTGTCTGCCTATAACATTTTCTGTTATCTCTTTCTTCTTCTTTCTTTCTTGTGTCCTTCACTGCCTTTTTTCGTTAGGCGTCGCAGGTTTGATTGATGATTGATTTCCTAACGGGTTGAAATGTATGTTTTTAGGGTCTTGTTGACTCCGTCGATCAACTTCTTCGTGGTCTTCACCTACCTCTTGATGTCTCTTTAATGTTTTAAAATATTTCTCTTTATGTATTAAATCATATTCGTAAATATATTGTAGTTGTTGTTCTTTTCCTCCACCCCCTCCTTTTCTGTCTACTCCTCTACCTCATCCTCCTCTTCCTGATCTTCCCCTCCTCCTTCTTTTTCCGTTATGCATCGTGATTCCTTTAAGAATCTTACTAGAATAGCTTACCTAAACGTTTTCTTTGGCATTTTCAACTGCTATGGGATTTCCAACTCGCACTGTGGTCCAATTGTGTCGCCCTTAACCGATAATGCAAGGTATCCGATCATACTATCCAAGTGATATGGGACGTGTGATGTCATTCGGTAGTGTTACAACTCACAGTACTAATAGCCTGAGGTAGCCATTGAGTACAGCACAGGAGTAAGTAAGTGGCACCTTGCAGTCTTGACAGACCAAAGTATGTGGATTGGAATTTGGCCAAAATTCCATCTCACAATGCCTGGGCAGAGCTTCAGAGAACATGTGATGCCCAAACGACATGTTCCCTCTCTCGGCCTTGCCTTGTGTATTCCAGAGGAATGGGTAACCAGGACGTCTGGAGCAAGGTAGGCTGCAGACGCTGGCGGCTCAGCGTCAAACCTCCGAGACTTCGCCTCCACGAGCAGGAGACGAGAGGTGGCCAGACCCTAAACCTTTGGGACTTGACTTAGAGGCGTTTAGCCAAATCCCACAGGTAAGGGTCGTATACGCGCCCGGACCACTGGGCACGTACATCTGTCAATCGCAAGTGTCTGGACCTGTGTAAGCGTTTACTACCGTCAGACTCCCCGCCTGACTCGTGGGGATCCCGCGACCAACGGGAGAAGGCCCGCCGGAGATATTGCTCGTCTAGCACAGGAGTACAACGATGGTTATTATACTGATCGATCGAATATGTAGGTTACATATATGTTATTTTTTAACATTTTAATACACAAATGTATCGATTCCCCGTCATTCCGCATTCATCTCCTTCCTTCTATTTGTTTCATTGTCTTTCCTTTTTGTTTTGTTTACTTTGCATGTGAGTTTCCTTATATGCGGTTCGGATAACAGTTGTTTTGGAATGTGATATTTCTGTTCCCAGTTGAGTAAGCGTGTGTTCTGTTTTGTTTTTTCTCCCCGGTTTTTATTGTTGTTGTTATTCTTTGAAAAGGAAATTTGGTAGAAACGTCGGATCGTGAACGCGTCTTCTGTTGTCAAGCTGCCTTGTCACATTTGAAATCCATTCGTCTCTGAGCTTTCAACACTGAGGTCCGGGTTCAAACCTGTAAAGTCCCTTGGCAAGTGTCATCGCGCAGAGTACAGGCAGGTTGTGTATTTCAATTTATTTCATCATTTACCTAGCCGAGGATTAGATGGTGAGATTTTTTATTTCACCTCAGTGGGGTGAACAGCAATAAATAAGTCTGGTATTTGAAGCGTAGACTGTTATTTCACCTCAGTGGGATGAACAGCAATAAATAAGTCTGGTATTTGAAGCGTAGACTGTTATTTCACCTCAGTGGGATGAACAGCAATAAATAAGTCTGGTATTTGAAGCGTAGACTGTTATTTCACCTCAGTGGGGTGAACAGCAATTAATCAATTAGAATTATCAATTAAAAGGATCAACTGTTCATTTCAAGGGCAAATTACACCATTAAAAAACGCCTATTTGTGGACGATCAAGCACTAATAGCAAAATCAAAAGCACAATTACAAGTCCACATACATAGTATACACGAAGTGGGTAAGGAACAGAGCATGAAAATTATAAGATAGCATCAGCAAAACAGAGATGATGATTATACCTAAAGTAGAAAAAACCACAACAAAGATTCATCTAAACGAATACCCCCTGTAACAAGTAAAGAGATTCAAGTACCTAGGAAGTATAATATCATCAAATGGCAACACGCAAAGAGCTTCAAGCCCTAGGAAGTATAATATCATAAAATGGCAAATCATAAGACGAGTTTGAAAATCGATGCAATAAGACAGGGAACCCAACTCACTGGATAAATGGCACCAATACTAAAGAATAAACACTTATCAGTAGATACTAAAAAGCACTCTACAAGACAATCTTTTTACCGACTCTATGCTACAAATGCCAAACCTGGACAATGAAAGAAAAAGAGAAAAAAAATATTACATCAACGGAAATGAGATTCATGAGAAGAATACTCAATGTACTCGTATCAAGGAGAGAGAAAATCAGAAATGAAGAAATCAGGACTACAGTTGGGGTTATAGCAGAGCTAGATTTCATTAGGAAACAACAAGTTAAATGGTTCGATCAAATAGCTGGGCTACCAACTTACAGTATACCACAACAAGCAATGATGTACAGACGAATTGGAACCAGAAGAAGAGGTCGACCATGTGAACGATGGATAAGGGGAATAACACAGTCCAGGGGAGTCACTATATACGAAACCCATAAACGGGCACTCTCCCTCTGTCTATGCTTCACTTCGACACCGCAAGGTATAAGAGGAGCAAGTAGGGATGATGAAATAAGAGTGTTTATTTCATATCAGACAGACATCGGTCACCTGGTCGGGGATTAGAAGGGTAAAAGATTAAAAATAAAAGTTAGTTGCATGTCCTTTAAAGGATGTAGCAGTCAACCCCAGCATTTTCTGACTGTTTGTGATTCCTGAAGTTAAGTAGTTTGCCATTGCTTTATGAACGACCGGAAAACATACCATTTCATAAAAAACCAACACAGATGTGTTTCGAAAGCGGGTAAGCAGGATTACGAACTGCGTCGTAACTCCTTCGCCACGTAACGGGTGTAAAAGGTAAAGATAGTCCCAACACAGATACTGCAGATGAGGTCACATATTCTAGGTTACGACATGTTTGGTAGGGTGACCAGTTCCCTTCCTCGTCGTATTGTCTTCCCTGACAATTCCCGGGAAATTTTGAAAATTATCTCGTACTCTTTTCTATGACGCTGGGTCGTCCCTGGAGCAGCAACGATAGGAAAAAATAATCCTGTCTCTACTGGGGATTGACGATCGACTGTAATAGCTGGCAAGGGCACAAACCACTAAGTCATTGAGGCTTCATTAGTAGGTTAGACTAATTATTTCAACTCAGTTAGATAAATAGCCGGTCTCCGTGGCCAAAGCCACGCGAACACGGTTCGTGAGCCGGGTACCAGGAGTTCGAAGCTCAGCTGCGACCGATTTGTGCAGCAGACCGTGTCGCGTTGTGTTATAACGTGTTGGTACGGGAGCCGGTAGTTCAATGACAAACTACTGAACGTAACACTTGCCTAGTACATCAACAGCAGCTGAAAAATGCTGGTGTTGACTGCAACATCCCGTAAAGGATACGCAACATTTTTTTAAAGTTAAATTATTTATTTCACCTCAACAAGATGAACATTACTGGGGGTATTAAAATGGTATATTGTTTATTCACCTGAGTTAGTTAAATATCGTTTAAATAGTCGAGAAATCGAACCCCTTTCTGCTGTGAGACATGTAGAATCTAACCGCTCGCATTTAACCATTGAATATGTTATAAATCAATCAATAGCTGCAGTAGAAGACCGAGAAGAAGCGCAACGATCCGATATTCAAACTGTCAAAGTATGCCCAGTACACATCTGCTGCCTCACTTTGATCCCTGATTTAAGTGGTATTGTTACAGGGGATAATTCGTGAAATTTTGCAAGCCTTGTCTGCTTCCCTCTAGAGAATTTCTGCTTTCCAGCATCAACCGTACCCAAGTGAATTCTCTTCAAGGCAGAATGTCTTCGGGAGACATCAACGTCAGAAAACTGACAAGATTTTAGCCAAAGAAACGTCAGTGATTATAGCTATTGGTGTTGCCGGTCGCGAGTTAATGCAGGCATGAATAGCAGCGTGTCCTTTCAGCAGCACTTTCGATCTTGTTTCCCCTTAACTGTTCTGTCCGGTTCTGGGCATAAGCTGATAACTTTCATTTGATGTGGAATCAGGAAAATAAACAAATACTTCCCATCATCCCATTAACTCGTCATCCTAGTGATACATACATACCCTCTTGCTCACAAGGATCTACCTGTAGATGGGCAACAGGGGAGCTTCTTTGTACTATAAGAGTAAAGACTTCCTTTGTTTAAGGGGAGATAATTTGAATCTGCTCCTAGACCAGCCGTCGCTGTCAGATTAATAACCATTCTATTCATGTCTTTCTTGTAGTACTTCTCAAAAGTCTAGCAATTTGTGCTTTCGCGCGATTGTCTTTGAATTCTCAGTTTGGTTATTATTCTGTTGGTAAGAAGCGCTTTCATCGTTTGTCCGTCGTGTGCTGGCATTTCCAAATTAGGGTTCTTGTCTTTTGATATGTTTGTAGCAAAAGGTAAGAATATTGACTTGCTGATTGTACTGATTATAACGTTTTCAACTGTCTTCGTTTCTATGTGTCTGTTTCTTCTGGTATAAAGGTAGTGAACACAGCAAGTCGTAGAGTAGTAGTGCACTTGGCGAGACAACTGAAATGCAAATTGGGTTTCAGCTGCTTTAAGACAAATAGAATGTACACAGAGGGAATGAACATATGCTTGGACTGCATTCGTCATAACTGCGAAGGATGACAACAAAACCACTCATGCACGCACGCACGCACGTACATATATATGTGTGTATACACACACACACACACACACACACACACACATATATATATATATATATATATATATATATATATATATATATATATATATATATATATATATATATATATATATATATATATATAGCACACATAGATTTCAAACGGAAGCATATCGAGGGTCGGGGTGGGTATATATAGAAACTGGAAACAAGTGGACCGTGATGCGACATCTTGGGAAGTCTTGGGAATAGATCGATGATTAGCAAACCTCCGACTCTCGATATTCTTTGGGTTGAAGTCAATGGATGTTGCAATAGCCGTATGGAGAACACAGTTCCAATCTTGGCCAGCTCGTGTTTTTTGTGCTGGATCATAAACCTCTCTGGAGATATGAAGTTCCGGTGTTAGTCTTGCACAGATAGCTGGCTTCTGAGATTAGAGAGGGGGAGGGGAGTTCTTCGGCACAATCCTCGTGGATATGATTCTTTGGTATGGGATAGAGAGAACAGTCTCTCGGATGGGCGCAAGGCCTTTTCATGGTTCGACTACGTGAACAATTGGAAGGGTACATGTCTTATCCTGGTGCGAGGAAACGCAACCTAGAGATTAAATGTCATGACTGGGTAGACCACGTCCTAAACCCTCGAAGCTCCCACAGGCGGACAGTTAGAGCATTGCTTTGCTGATCCGGCAGCTTCTGCAGCCTTGTTTTGTTTCATACATATTAATGTTACCCTTCTTCTGGAGTAAACTAGGCAGTTCGAGAGAGGGATCATCCTGCACTGGCAATACATGGTCTCTATAATTCAGCCCAGGCTTTGTACTATGGAGAGCTTAGGCGCCTTTTATTGTTTTGGTTTGTTTTTGAAGCAAATAACTATCGTCTGTCAATATGGCAAGGTGCTGGTACAGTGCATGTTTAAAAAAAATTCCCAAAATGTTTCTCTTTCCTCAATTTCATTTGTCTTAATAACAAACTTTCTTCAATTTTTGAGGTCTTGTCGGGGAAATCTGTTTTTTTTTTTTTTTTTCTCTTTTCCGTCTAATGGAATTTTAGTACTCTTCTGTAACACGGCTATGTGAAAACACACATTTACTTTTCAGTTGGTTTGTTAAATGTCTAAGTCTCACAATAATATGTTGCCACAAGAAAATATTCATGCTCCTAGCATGTCATAAGCTAATGATAAATTAAAGTATTGCGCTCGTGTTGGAAGGAAGAGATCTATCTATACTGGAGATGCCCTTGGTCCAGATCGGGCAGTAAGTGTTATCAAGCACGTCCTTAGAAGTAATTACTTAAAGACCAGCTGCCAGGGATTTTAGCTTTGCAAACACTTGCATTCACCCTGTCACTGAAACGTGGTAATTGAGTTAACCTGGCCACCAATGCCGTACTCCCCTTCTCCTCTGCATATTATTTACACCTTAGAACACAGTTTAAAGAATTTGTCACGTACTTTGCGCATGCTCTTTAAACTATCCACTTGTCCTCAGCGCCAGCCGGGGCGGTAAATCATCCCAATCTGAGCTGACGAGCGGTGTCATTTGTCACTATATCCGTCTTCTGCTCCTACCCAGTCATAACTGGACGAGGCGTTAAGAATTAACAGCCGACGAGGTATTATAACACTTGTCGATTATTTTCACCCAGCTTTGACAATCCGCGTCTTTGTCAGCGTGTAGGCAGACCGACAATGGCGAAATATTATCTGCGAGGACAATATTGTAACCTGCCAATAGCCCAGACACATCCATGAGCGCGTCACCCTGCCACAGCACCCGCGTTGTGGTTTGTCTGTGTGGTGTGTGTGTGTGTGTGAGTGTGTGTGTGAGTGTGTGTGTGTGTGTGTGTGTGTGTTTAGTTTAGTTTACTCGACGGATAAACATCACGGCACACGGGTGCAACCCATAAGTGCTCCGTTCTTCTCCTAACTCAAACCTGAGTCTGGAGAAACTCAGCTCAGTGCACGACTCCGTAGCACCGGCGAGGATCCTGAAATACTTTGGGTAGATTTTTAACACGAAATATTTGCCCGGGCAGCGCCGTTAGACTACTCTATTTCGATTTCCAACTGCCAAGGGATTTTTTACGTGCGCAACAATACACACGGGCGTCCGATCTCACTACCCAGAGACCAGGGGAAATTTTTACTAGAAGTCCACGTGAAAAAATCCCGGTCCTCACCTGGGCTTGAACCCGGGACCTCTAGCACTCGAGACGGACACCATACCTCGAGACCACGCAGCCCCCCAGTATGTGTGTGTGTATGTGTGTGTGTGTGTGTGTGTGTGTGTGTGTGTGTGCTCGCGCGTGTTCTAGTGCGCATGTGATGTATGGCTAGGAAACCTCCACATTTAAAAACGTGTCAATGCGTGGAAAATAGTAATTTACTTACTTTTGGGTGTGTTTTAACTAATACTGTTGTTTGTCCATCAAGAATGGCGATGACCATCCACTTCACCCAGTAGGGTTGAAAGTATGGACCCGTGATTATAAGATAGCTGGTAAGGCTATTTTGGCTCGAAATGTTCTTTAACAATGTGGGCAAAGAATGCTTGACGTTCAAGGAAGAAGGTCTCCTGCAGTTGTTTTTCTGCCCAGTTTTTTAAATTTTTTTTTACAACACTGGCAGCTCTGTTTGCTTCACAAGTGACTATCCTTGTGTAATGATGTACGCCACGAATTTCGATCTTTGGCGTCAGTCGCCCAAGTGTCGTGATGAATTCCAAAGGATTTTAGTGAGCTCTTCAGATTGTCTTTAAAGTGTTTCCTCTTACCACTTTGGTAGCGTTTACCACAACGCAGCTCGCTGTAAAAAAAATTCTTTTAGGGAGCCTGTGATCTGGCATGTGAGTCAAGTGACCAGCCCAGCGAATCTGATTCTTCATTAGTAGAGTGTGGATACTGGGCATGGACGCTCTTTCTAGGACTTCAGTGTCTGGGATCTTGTCTTGCCACTTAATCTTCAACAGATTCCCCAGGCAGACTGTGTGGAAGTGGTTTAATTTCCTAGCATGTCGCTGATAAACAGTCCAGGTTTCACAAGCATATAGCAGTGTGGATAATACGATTGCTTTGTAGACTTTCAGCTTTGTTTGCAGGCTTATTCCATTTCTGTCCCACACATTCTTGTACAGTCTGCCAAAGGCCACACTGGCCTTGGAGATTCTTGCATTCACTTCGTCATCAATTGTGGCAGCTTGGAAAAAGTTTTGCCAAGATAGGTGAATTTGTCCACAACACTTAGTCTATGACCATTCACCTTGATATTCGGCACGGTGTGATTAACCACTGGAACTCACTCGTACATAACTACAGTCTTCTCCAAGTTGATATTGAGCCCAAAGTTGGCACAGGCGTATGAGAAAGCTGAAACATTGTGTTGCATGTCTGCCTCTGAGTGTGCATATAGATTGCAATCATAAGAAAACAGGAGCTCTCTGACGGTGTCGCTGGTAGGTTTTGGTTTAGCTTTCAGCCTTCTGAGATTGAATAACTTTCCATCCATGCCGTAGTTGATGTCTATTCCAATGTCGTTGTTTTTGAAAGCATTCGTCAACATGGCTGAAAACATGAGGCTGAACAGTGTTGGTGCTAAGACACAGCGTTGCTTCACTAAACTGGTGACAGGAAAGGACTCAGACAGTTCACCATTTTTCTGTACTCTTGCCTGCATACCGTCATGAAATAACCGCACTATTTGGACACACTTTTGTGGACAGATATATTTCGCCATAATCTTCCACAGTCCTTCTCTGCTGACTGTATCAAAAGCCTTGGTAAGATCAATGAAATTGGAAAACATTTCGGAGTTCTGTTCCTGACATTTGTCTTGCGAAAATCATGTCAACAGTTCCTCGTTCTTTTCTGAAGCTACATTAACTCTGAGGAAGAAGACCTTGGTCGACATGGACTGTGAGACTATCGAGAAGAATTCTGATGAGTATCTTCCCTGCAATTGAGAGTAAGGAGATGCTTCTGTAGTTGCCACAGGATTGGCGGTTTTCTTTACATTTGTAAAAGTGGACTATTGATGTGTCCTTGAAATCTTGTGGCATGGTCTCGTTCATACATATGTCTGTATAGACTTGATAACGTTGCTCTATTAGAAACGGTCCACCTGCCCCCTATATATCTCTGCCGGCATGGAGTCAGGACCAGGCGCCTTACCGCTGGAAAGTTGCTGGATAGCTTAGTTTACTTCCACTTCTGTTGGCGTGGAAAATAGTAATTTACTTACTTTCGTGTGTGTTTTAACTAATAAGGAATAGAAAGTGTATAAAAATAAAAATTAACACATCTTTCAATAGACTTACCAGAGATGATGAATCACGCATCTTTTCAACTAAAGGATGGGAAAGCTGCTGGTCCAGATGGTGTGTCAGCAAAGGCTGTTACAACTAATATAAATACCTCAAATACACTTATGCGCAAATTATTTAGCAGAATATGCAAGAATGAAGAAATACCAGCAGACTAGAGAGAAAGATATTTGGTGAAGCTGCCAAAGAAATGGGACTTATATTCTTCTTTTTCACCCATAATCAACTAACGAAAAATCGTCCAGTCTGTTGCTTTCCGCTGCAGCCAGGTCAATGCTCTCCCAATATTATCCACCCCTGTCTTTAATTCTTTTCTCCTTGTGGTTTTATGCCTCTCATATTTCGTTCGCTGAAGGAAAGCTCTGGTAGTGTGAAAGTTATGGTCGAATAACGTTATTTCAATTCCTAAGAAAATCTAAGCACATTGCATTATTTGTTTTCCCATTCCACATATACATACTCTTCTTCTTTAAATTCCTTGTTTATATTTATTCTAGTTCTCATTATAATTCTGAACAGTAGTTTGGTGACATGTTCACAAGGTCGCATGTACGTAAACACTCGCATTCCATTTCTCCTAGTCGTTTGGGTAAAAAGTAAAAAATAAATACAGCATATGGCAATGTCATTAGCGCGGTCGGAAGAGGTCTCGGTGCCTGCACTCGCTATTCGCTACGAAAGGGAAATACTGGGCACCTATTTCTCCGTGCTCTCAAGCCTAACAAATGTGATGACCCTAACATTTCACATACCCACATCGGACTCCTCCTACAGAACTTGATGTTCTAACTGTACCTGTTTCTGAAAATCACTCTCTGTCGTTCTTGAATTTCTTGATCTCCTCACGTCTATCTCTGTTATTAATTACTGTGTGGCCGTCTTGGTTTATTCTTGAGATTTACCGGCTATCCATTTTAGGTCGGGACGACCTCGAGTCCGGTTCAATTAAACAAACAATCCTGCATGTTAACTAAATCAAACAAGTTTTGTTGTTGAAAGAAAGCACTAGTGATTCTGTTGTAGCATATTGAGAAAGCACTATGGCCACTTTTCTACGATTTAGTACATAATTTAAGGACATACTATAATCACTCTAGCGTGAATACATCGCGCACAGTTTGACATAAGTTTTGAGCCTCTTTCAGGTGTAGTACAACTGACACCTTATTATGTAGATAAACGAAAACTTGAAATTACCTCGTCTGCTTCATCATCTTATTTCTCTAACGGAGATGACAGTCTTCATTTTTCTGTTTGCCATAAATGGATATTGTATTTTTGCCTTCACACGTTCTAATATAGAAATTGGACCTGTAAGCAAAATATTATCATTCATCGTATTTGGTTTCTGTGGGTGGTAAGTCTTACAGAAGTGCAGTGTTCTCTCTGGCAGTCACTTGTCAAGACGCAAGAGTAGCTTGCAAATCGCCAGGAGCAAACAGATTCTATCGTTACCCGCCCATGTCAAGTCGTGACTCTGACAAAGACATCTTCCACACGGAAAACATCCTTATGGTGGGCAAACTCTGGGAAATTAGATCCGAGCCGACGTTCCTACACGTCAGCAGGATTTGTGAGCCAAATACATTTGAGAATTTAACACCTACAGAGCATAGGAGATGGCAGTTACCTTGGCTCTATTGTCTGCGACCGAAATGGTAGACTCTTCTGGGTTGAATCCATATCTGACCAGCAAGAGAGTGGGCGAAGAGTAGGGGGGTAGGGGACTTTATGAAGATTCACTGAATATCATATCAGTTGCTGGGGAAACATTGAGGCCATTACATTTATGAAGATTCGGCGTTTCTGTTTTAGGTATCCCCGTGAAGGCTTAGGGGTAGTCAACGCAGCTTAACAATACCGACATACCAGATTAGAAGTCAGCCACCAGCGATTTAAAGGATGTAAAAGGCAAGAGGGTCGCTTCATTGCACCGGGTTTATCTCATGTGGCTGAGTCTATTTCCTTAGGGCGATCTGCCTAAAGCTTCGCTCAAAGCTGGGCGACGACGCCCAGTAGCCTCCGAGAAAATTGCACTCGTGAACTGAACGACGTAGGCCAGAGTCGAACCCACAACCTTCAGAGCGGCGTGACCACTTCGCCACGGAGACTCCCAGGCGGCAAACGATTTGGGAACGAACAGCTTTGTGCTGATTTTCGAAACAGCGTAAACGTTGGCTAATACAGTTTAGGAAGATTAACACAAATAACAGTCGCCGGGGAATATTAGAGGCCTTTAAAATAATGATCTCTTGCACTTCTGATATAGGCATCCCTTTAGAGGTCGGTGTCTGTGGTGTAGGAGCAGTGGAAGACACAATCCCGACATACCAATTTAAGGGCAGTGGACGTGGCTTCACAATTCCGACATACAGGTGTCGAAAGTAGCCGCAGAAGATTTGGGAGCAGATCGCTTTGCGCTGATTTTCACAATGGTATTATTATCGCCCATTCAGAAAGAAATGAAAACTAAAGTTAGTTGCATATTCTTTACAGGACGTCACATCATACCCCATATTTATTTGGCTGTTTGTGGTTTACTAGGCAAGTTTACGTTCAGTAGTTTGTCATTGCTTTCGTAACGACCGACGCGCATACCACTGTTAAAAATAACACAAGGCGTTCTGCTTCCTGTTGCCTGCAGCTGGTTAAGAAAGCAGTAGGCGGGGGTTCGAATGTCTCAATATGACCAGGACTACCAGCTTGGCCCAGCCTAAACATGGGCAACATCAAATGTGTTGTGAAGTGAAGGCGGTAGGTACGATACTGTTCTATAGCACCTACCAGTGAAGAGACAAGTGATGAGATAAGTGAGAGACATTGCCAAGTAGCAGGTGCTGCATAATGACGTAAACAAAAGGGACCAAATAATCCCAGAACAGAAGCACTAATGTATCGAGGCGTATTACACAAAGACGTCATGGAAAAATGTGAACAACAACCAAAACAGAAAAACTTGGGACGGTCTAAAAGGTTGCAACTTATGTGACTCGGCTGGCTTAATATTGGCGGGATATCACGTTAGTGATTAAAGTATGCCTGGAAATGGACGAGATGATCAAGGAGGACAACATTCATAGAAGCATTAGCAAACACACAGACGAATACAGAAAACGCTATGTCTGAAACGGCAGGAAGAACTTAGAAGATGGAAAGAAGGACGAGCAATGACAGTCAAGATTCAAGCAGAGTTGGCCAGTAACATATGAGCAATTGTATATATACTAAGGATATTGCCCCTCCTGGCCACAACAGGATCAGTATCAGTATGTAATTATTTATTATTATTATTATTCTCCTCCCCCGATGGTGTTTCCACCTTGTCGTGGTGGGGGCCCTTGAGTTTCTCAATGACCCTGAGAGCTATGCCGGCGGTAGCGTAGCTACTAGCAGGGCCTCCCAAGCCGGACAGGTCAAAGGGTAGAGAACAGACAAAGAGAAACACCCTGGTCCTCCAGGTTGGGGGTTGAAGCGTGGGGTTAACATCCCCACCTTTGTAAAAACCATTTTTGTTACGAAACAGATACAAGATCCTCGAATCGGAGACGGATTGTATTTGCAGCAAAGAACCTCAATGGCTCGGAACGCTGAAGAAGAAGAAGAAGATTATTATTCTCATTATGATTACAGTAGGCCTGCGCTGTGATAATAAACGGCGTAATAACTGACAACGTTCTTCAGTGTGGACTCCGTCATTATTTAGTTCGTTGGCTCTGAATCTGCCAATTGCGTTTGAGCCGTGGTTTATTTCTGAGTTGAAAAGTTTAAATTATGATGAACCCCTGGACATCACATGACAGACATGTGATGAGACAAGTGAGAGACAAGTGAGAGACATGTGATGAGTCAAGTGAGAGACAAGCGAGAGACATGTGATGAGACAAGTAATGAGACAAGTGATGAGACAAGTGAGAGACAAGTTATGAGACAAGTGATGAGACAAGTGATGAGACAAGCGAGAGATACGCGAGAGACAAGTGAGAGACACGGCGCAGATCACGGTATAGATCAAGAGGAAAGCAGGTGATCATTTCCACATTAAGAACTGATCATTTCTCCCACCATAAACCATATGGCCAGCAAAAACTGGATATAAGAACATATATCCACTTGAAGAAAAACAAAACACACACACACACACACACACACACAAACACACACACACACACACACACACACAGAGACAGACAGACAGAGAGAGACAGAAAGAGACAGAGAGAGACAGAGAGAGAGGGGAAAGGAATTGGTCACCCTATGTTATCATGCCATCATCTAGTAAATGTATAGATTTAACACTTATACACGCATACCAATCCATTGGGCACAGTCAGTGTACTGCTTATGACACAGCAGCCTTCAGGTACTGAAATGCTGATATTAAAAGAGGCCCTGAACGACATCGAAGGTGGTGTCGCTAAGTATGAGCGAACGTTTGCGCAACTTGAACTTAATCATAGTCCACAGACGTGCTACTACTAGTGTACGCACTGGGCTGATTTTTGCTCCAGGATTAGCTTTCCCTAATACTAGTGCCCCCCCCCCCCTCTCTCCCCCCCCCCCCCCATCAGGCGAACCTTTTCCTACTTTTGAGGTACTTTTATTTTACGTCCCCAAATCAAGGACGAGATCAATATTCAAGTCCAACAAACCGGCATGGGGTACGATTAACCATGCCCCGAGGAAGAAGCGAAAGTTTAAGCGCGTTAAACTTTTCAGCCACACCGACCCCCATATGAGATGAAATCATCGCTAGGAGCTGTCATCTATTTTGCACGTGTCAAGTACTTGTGAAGTCACAAAGAAATCTGATTGCAAACACCAGAACAAGGTAGTCGATATTTGTTGGCCATATTATGAGAAGATAATAGGGAAACAAAACAAAACCCCGAGGTAGACCAAGAAGACGGTGGAGAGATAATATATATACAGACCTACAAGCACTTGGAATCAACGACTGGCAAGAGAAGGTCCAACAGAGAGACGAATGGAGACGGCTTGTATCTGCAGCAAAGAACCTCAATGGCTCGGAATGCTGAAGAAGAAGAAGATATTATGAGAAAAGACAAACTGGAGCATATTGAACAACTTGAACGTTTAATGGAAAAGGGATATTTGACAAAAATGAGAGAAGATAATTGACGGTCTTTATCATAACGTAGACGATTGTCAGCACATTATGTGATACATTATGTTGGAGTTCGCGAGACGTGGAGACGCATGGTCGCTCAAGCCAGTTATAATGCTCCTTATGATGATGATGATGATGATGATGATGATGATGATGATGATGATGATGATGATGATGATGATGATGATGATGATGATAATGAAACAATTTGGTATGTGATAGTCTAAGTGGTATTGATTTCTACTCTCCGTTGTATTTTTGGGTTAGATGTTCTGAGTTTAGAGAGGGGACAGAAAACTCCGCTACACAGTCCAGTTGAAGATGGTACTATGCGACCTGGGCTGGAGGAAAGTCTACACCGACCTCACTTCGACAGATGTCATCCCTGTTCTGTTCATGGCTCAAACGACTTGAACGCCCGCGTACCTGACTAAAGAATCAAACCAGTCTTCAGCCGATTCACAAACTAACCGATCAACCAACCAATCTACCACAAATCATTTCCAAAAGTCAGTGACTGTTTCATGTGGTAAATACGAGAATGAAGTACTAGTCTCTGCGACCCATCATAAGCCAGAGGGATTTTACGTGTATAAAAGCTGAGACAAAAACGAGGGGACACCCGCTGTTTCAGTCCACTTCAGTAAGTAAAGGACCACTCTACACTCCTGAAGGCGCATTGGTCATGCGGTGCAAGATTCATAATTGTATAGACCAATCGGCGCTTATTAGGTGATGTGGTCAATATAACTTCTGGCGCCTTTACTTCCCAAAACATTTCTTGGTACCCATTTTAGACTGGGTCTGCATGAGATGTCAATTATAAAGTTGACCGAGTTCACACCAATGCGAATCGAATCCATGACCACCAGGCCTGTTGGCGAGTGTGTATCCATTACGCCACCTCAACCGCCTAGCCAACTGTGGTGCAATCATATTTCACTGCTACCTTTCTAAGGTGAATAAAAAAGCTACTACGACGTAATTGTTATTGAGAGACATAATCACCCACACAAACCAACGGAGCACTTACAAAACGAGTGACCATTGATGGCAATTTGTGAACGACATGACACGACGGAGAAATCTAAAACTGCCGACCGTGAAAGGGCATGCTGATGGCATTAGCAAGTTTCTTGATGCAATTAATAATTCCTCGTCATAAATTAAAGCCACGTAATTGTAACACGTGTTTTGACTTCCTTTATCTTCGCGTGGTTTTGTAAGTTGTTATTTCATGTTTGATGTGACAAAATTCGGTGCGATTGTCTACGTGTTTGATCTTCTTCGTGCCCTTTACACCTTCCGTGTAAATAAAGGACCTTTTTACTCGCCTTGGGGCGCATTGGGGATATGGTGCCAGGCCCATATTTGTATACACCAATCTTCCTCAGTGAATGATATATTCAGTATCACACAGACCGCCGTCTCTTCCCGAGACATTTCCTAGTATGTATGTTATTAAATACCTGGATGAGAGGAAAATACCTGGATGGCTTGGCCACATGGCATGGACGAGACAGGAACACTGAGCTGATCCACGACTCTGGTGATCGAGTGAAATGGCGAATCATGACCGCCCACGCTTTCCGGCATGGCACATGATTGATTGATTGATTGATTGATGTTATTAATATAAGTTTAAAAGCTTCACGACTGTTCTTTGATGGCTGGGAGATATTGCATGACACGCGTCATATTTTGATACAGGAACGAGGCATGTTCTTAGAATTTCTATATTTATTTGTTTGGTCGTATCGTGATTTGTGTCATTAATACTGTCATTTACTGCCTATAGTACCTTGCGGTGTAGGACAGGGGATCTTGAGCCTGAGGAATTAAGGCCGCATGGCTAGTGCAATCGCCGCGAACTGTGCAGGTTAGAGTTTTCTTTTTGCCCCGGACTGAAAAAAACTCCACGCCTTACCGAGGATTCGAACCCGATTCGAAGTTTTGTGTCATTAATACAGTTTAACTTCTGCATTGCTATGACCCGTCTCCTAACTACTTGTAAAGAGTCCCGAGTGTTGCTAATTATGGAGCAAAGGTGTTCCCCATTGTGACATTTCTAAGTTCAACATTGTTGATAGTAATATTTGATTTGACTTGTAGTTTTATCCGAGAATATTACTTTTTGTTTTACAATGTTCAGAAAAGTTTTAGTTCTTTACTATGCCTATTGGCAGACAATGTTAACTTTGGAACTTTTATGAGGCGGCCAGTATCATCGTTGTATCTGAGTTGTGGAATCGGATTTTTCGCAAATAACTTATGGTAACAGCTCACATGTTTCATCATTCTTGCCATTTCTCATTACATTGTCTGCGTAGGTGTTGAACAGATATTGGGAGATAATACAATCCCGTCTAGCAACCCTTTGCACCTCAGATCCGTTTCATGTTTCAGCAAATATCTTAACTTGTTGTTCGTGATACAGTATTTAATTTCATCATCAAGACATGCCTTGCCAAATGGCGTGGGCATTCGTACCCCTCCACAGATCTCGGACCTTGGTGTTCAGGATGAATTCTTTCAATGATTACCCTCTACGCCACCGTATCAGACAAACCAGCATAACTTCTCATGGCATGCCAATGTCTCCTCTGCCGGCGATCTTTCCAGACGTCATGGTGTTCTAGAAAAGACTCTTCTCATTATATGACCAAAGAACACTGTTAGCTCATAATGTCCTTACCTTCATTGGCCTCTTCCAGCCAATCACTGTTAGTTACTCTGGTTAAGGTAGTTGCATATCCTTTACAGGACGTTTGCAGTCAACACCAGCATTTTTCGCTGTTGTCGATTTCTTGGCAAGTTTTACTTTCAGTAATTTGCCATTATTTTCTGAACGAACGGCACCCATACCATTTCGTAAAAAAAAACTAGCTCAACGTGGTCTGCTGCCAAATTCGCGCGCCGTTGTGTTCTAACGCGGGTATACGGGATTACGAACCTCGTCCGTAACCCCTTCGCCACGGAGGCTGGCCAGTTACTATGGTAGTCCTAGTTATTAGCATCATTCGTTACATAAATCACCATCTTCTGCAGCTTGACTTGTTCCAGACGTATTGGTTTACCTTTCCTCTGGAGTACACTAGACAGGCCGAGAGCGAGAGAGGGATCATGCTCCATGGGCAGCATTTAGTCTCCAAATTCAGCCCAGGCGTTGTGTTATGGAGAGGTATAACTCCATTTTACAAGCTATCTTCTGTCAAGACGGCACGCTGCCAGTCATATATATATATATATATATATATATATATATATATATATATATATATATATATATATATATATATATATATATATATATATATATATATATTCTTATATATAAAAAAGGATGTATATGCGTGTGTATGTCCTTTATGCGTTCGCGAACGGTCCATCCGATTGAGAAGAAATTTTCTACACGTCTTCCTCTCATTCCCGCGCTGCCAACTGTCATATTTTTTTAGTGTGAAATCGGCTACTTACTTAATATTATTTCATATTTCATTTTTCATTATAATTTCAATATAGCGAGGGGACTTAACTCTGTAAAAGTTATTTCAAGGGGCATAACTTTTAATAACATTGCTATATACCTTATAGTCATATTGTTGCATAGTTTTCAAAGACTTATAAACTCTTTGTCTATAGTTATTTACCGGCATATGAGTTATAATAAATAGTGATATAATCTTTAAGGCATTTCCAAAGTTTTCATAAAAATAATGCACAATGCATAACATTGTAACTCATCTTTTTATGCTAAAGAAGTTATCTACAGTCATGTCGGTTATTAAAAACAGTTTCCATTAAAAATAATGGATGGTGTGTGGAAGGACATTCTTTTAAGTTACTTTTTTTTGTTGTATGAATTTAATGAGACGCTCCCCGCCGGGTCAGATAGATAGACAGACAGACAGACAGATAGTCGGGAACGGGAGCTTATATGACTAAGTATATGAATTAAATGAGATGCTTCCCACCTTTTCGCTGCAGTTATCTACAGGCATATGCGTTATAATCCTCCTCCTCCTCCTCTCCCCTCCTCCTCCTCTCCCCTCCTCCCTCTCCCTCCTCTTCCTCCTACATCCTCCTCCCTCTTCCACCTCATCCTTCCTCCTCGTCCCTCTTCCTCCTCCTCCCTCCTCCTCCCTCCTCCTCGCTGTCCTCCTTCCTCCGCCTCCTCTCTTCCTCCTCATAATCACTCCTCCTCCCTTCTCCTCCTCTCTCCTCCTCCTCCCTCCTCCTCCCTCCTCCTCCCTCCTCCCCATCATCCCTCATTATCCTTCCTCCTCCTTCTCCTCCCTCTTCCTCCCTCCTTCTCCCTTCTCCCCCTCCTCCTCCCTTCTCCTCCTCCCTCCCTCTCCTCCTCTCTCCTCCTCCCTCCTCCCTCTACCTCCTCCCTCCTCCTCCTCCCTCCACATCCCTCCGCCTCCTCCCTCTTCCTCCCTCCTCATCCTCCCTCCTCCTCCTCCCCCTCCTTCTCCTCCCTCCTCCTTCTCCCTCTTCCTCCACCCTCCTCCCCCATCCTCCTCCTCTCTACTCCTCCTCCCTCCTCCTCCTCCCTCTCCCTCCTCCTCCCTCCTCCTCCTCCTTCCTCCTCCTCCTGGGTTCTCCTCCTCCTCCGTCTCTCTCCTCCTCCCTCTTCTTTCTCCCTCTTCCTCCTCCTCGCTCCTCTCTCCTCCTTCCTCTTCCTCCTCCTCCCTCCTCATTCTCCCTCCTCCTTCCTCCTCCCTCCTCCTCCCTCCTCCTCCCTCTTCCTCCTCCTCCCTCCTCCTCCTCCCTCATCCTCCCTCTCCCTCCTTCTCCTCCTCCTCTTCCTCCTCCTCCTGCGTTCTCCTCCTGCGTTCTCCTCCTCCTCCTTCTCCCTCCTCCTTCCTCTTCCTCCTCCCTCTACCTTCTCCTCCCCTCCTCATCGCTCCTCCTCCCTCTTCCCCCCATCTCCTCCTCCTCCCCTCCTCCCTCCTCCTGCTCCCTCCTGCTCCCTCCTCCTCCTCTCTCATCCTCCTCCCTCCTCCTCCTTCTCCCTCCTGCTCCCTCTTCCTCCTCCCTCTTCCTCATCCTCCCCCTCCTCCTCGCTCCTACTCCCTCTTCCTCCTCCTCCCTCCTCCCCTCCTCCCTCCTCCTTCTCCTTCCTCCTCCCTCCCCCTCTCTCCTCCTCCTCCTCCCTCCTCCTCCCTCTTCCTCCTCCTCCTCCTACAGACAGACAAACAGACAAACAGACAGTCGGGAACGGGAGCTTATATGACTACTTATATGAATTAAATGAGATGCTCACCAACAGGGGCTGGGCGAAGCCGGGCCGGGTCAGACAGACAGACAGACAGATAGACAGACAGACAGATAGATATTTAAATATTGAGCACAACTCACTACTGGCAACGCCGATTGCATTCTGGTATGAACCTAAGGCCTATCCACGTCAATATGGAAGCACTATACTCGAGTTTCGCCCTCGTTTGAGCTCGTCAGTAGTGCATATCCCTGACCGGATCCGGAAACAGTCCCGGATCACGCATGTGAAGCGGGTGTGTAACCACGCGGCACACACTGGACACACCAAATTATCGCAACAGAACATCACAACGCTACCCATCGTAGGCTATGCTCAAGATTGCGAAATCGCCGCGACCGACGTCCGTCAATCGATGGGACCCGAACGATCAGGACTTCTCACTGGCAAGGAATGAAGCCTACGCATGGGTAGCGTTGTGATGTTCTGTTGTGATAATTTGGTGTGTCCAGTGTGTGCCGCGTGTTTACACACCCGCTTCACACGCGTGATCCGGGACTGTTTCCGGATCCGGTCAGGGATATGCACTACTGACGAGCTCAAACGAGGGCGAAACTCGAGTATAGTGCTTCCATATTGACGTGGATAGGCCTTAGGTTCATACCAGAATGCGATCGGCGTTGCCAGTAGTGGGTTGTGCTCAATATTTAAATTTCAAATCCCGAAACAACCACATAGACAGATAGATAGTCGGGAACGGGAACGGGAGCTTATATGACTACTTATATGAATTAAATGAGATGCTCCCCATCTGGGTCTGGGCGAAGCCGGACCGGGTCAGCTAGTATATATATATAATTAAATGAGATGCTCCCCACCAGGGACTGGGTGAAGCCGGGCCGGGTCAGCCAGACAGACAGACAGACAGACAAACAAGCAGACAGACAGACTGATAGATAGATAGATCCCCTCCAGGGCCTGGGCGAAGCCGGGCCGGGTCAGCTAGTATATATATATATATATATATATATATATATATATATATATATATATATATATATATATATATATATATATATATATAGGCCCGGCAATGTTAATGGACTACGAGATGGATCAGCGACTCAACAAATAGGCACAATGAACGTCTGCGGTTTCAATAGTAAAGAAGAAGAGCTTATAGAAACAATGGAAGAGAGGAAAATTGGACTGATGGGAATAGCTGACACCAGAACAAAGGGGAGAGGATGCAAGGAGCTCCACCACAGTTACACGTTTGTCTACTCTGGAGTAGAACAGCAAGAAACGGCACGACACGGTGTGGGAATAGTCATCGAACCACGGCTAGCAAAAGGAATACTAGATCAGAAAGAACCATAACAGTGAGAATAAATGAACAAACAATTACAACATATGTACAAATATACGCACCATGTAATACAAACAAAAATGAGCAAGAATGCGAGGAATTCTACGAAGACATCCATGACGTGCTAAATAAAATAGATAAGCAGGACAACATCGTAGTTATGGGAGACTTCAATGCAAGACTAGCACATAACAGAGTGGGCATAGAAAAAACACCTGGGAGCATTTGGAGATCAGCATAATTAAAGGAATGATAACGGAAGTAGACTGATAGAGCTATGCAGCCAACACGACCTCTATATAGTAAACACATTCTATAAACATAAAGACTCACAACTATACACCTGGTATAAATGAAACGATCTAGATACTAAAAGCCAAATTGATTTTATATTAACTAGAAATAACAGAAAGATAAATATATTAGATGCAAGGGCAGTGACCAATTTAAGTATAAAGACAGATCATTAAGCAGTCGTTGCCACAATAAGAACCATCAGTAGAAGAAAGCGAAGAGCAGGAAAATACATGCCATGCGAAACCTTAAAGACGAGGCAGTAAGGGAAAATTATGAGAAAGAACTAACTTTAATCTTTGTAAAATTACCTATAGAAAGAAAAACAGTGGAAGAAGAATGGGAGATGTTCAAATCAAACATTTTAAATACTGCAAAAATAACATATGGAACCACGAAAAAACACAAAACACGGATAAAGAAAATAACAGGTTGGTGGAACTCAGAGGTAAAGAAAGCGGTAAAAGATGAAAAGGAAAAATATAATAAGTGGTTGAAAAGCAAACAGGAATGCGATTACATAGAATATAGAATAGCGAGAAGACATGTGAATAGAATAGTAAAGCGGGAAAAACAAAAAAGACTGGGAAGAGTATGGAGAAAACCTAAATCAAAACTACAAGGAGGCAACTAGAAACTTCTAGAAAAACATAAGTGCAATGCCATCCAGAGGAGAACCCTTTGACCCAACTGAAATAATTAACAGCGAAAATGGAAGACCAATAAGTGAACAAAAACAAATCCTAATAAGATGGAAGTAGTATTTCGAACAACTTCTCGACATTCCATCAGAAGTTACAGGACTTCAAGAAACCTACACAGATGGCACCGAAGAACTAGAATCAGACATTCCAAAAGAAGAAATTATAGAAGCTGTCAGATTAGTCCCATTAAACAAATCACCGGGACAAGATGAAATACCAAATGAACTAATTAAATCAGCAAGAGAAGTAGGAACAGTATGGCTACATAGACTATTCAACCATGTTTGGGTAGAACAACAGACACCACGAGACTGGGGAAACGCCATAATTATCCCAGTTTGGAAAAACAAAGGCAGCAAAAAAGATTACACACAATACAGAGGCATTTCACTGTTGACTCATACTGGGAAAATATTTTGAAAAAATTCTTGAGAAAAGATTACGAGCTACTATAGAACCCCAGCTAAGCGAAATACAACTTGGATTTAGGGAGAACAAAGGATGCACAGATGCCATTTTTTTCTCTTAGATACCTTATAGAAAAGTCAATCGAATTCAATGAAACATCTACTTAGCCTTTGTCGACCAAGAAAAGGCATTTGATAGAGTAGATAGAAACAAGCTGTGGGAAATCCTTAAACAATATGGAGTGAGTACACATCTAACAAACCTATGTAGAAGCTTATACAACAACAGTGAACGCTTAGTGAAAGCAACTGGAGGACACTCAGAACCGCTCACTATAAGATCCGGAATACGACAAGGTTGTGTCCTGTCCCCCCTCTTGTTCATAACATATATAGACAACATATGTAACCAAACCAGCCAAACAGAGACCGCAAGAACACCGCATGACAAGAACACAGAAGAAGAATCATCTGCAAATCTAACCATTAGAGAGCTCCTGTTTGCGGACGACCAAGCACTAATAGCAAAATCAGAAGCTGAATTACAAGGCCACGTGAATAGTCTAAACGAAATGTGTAAGGAACATAACATGAAAATTAGCACAAGCAAAACAGAGGTAATTACTATAACTAAAGAAGAAAAAACAACAACAATTCAACTAAACGAACATCCCTTGAAACAAGTAAAGAGTTTCAAGTACCTCCATCCATCCATCCATCATGTGCCATGCCGGTAAGCGTGGGTGGTCATGTTCTGCCATCTCACCCGATCACCAGAGTCGTGGATCAGCTCCGTGTTTCTGTCTCGACTATGCCACAAGGCCAAGCCATCCAGGTACTTGCTTCTAGGTCTTCCCCTTGGTCTGTTCCCCTCGATCTTACCAGTTGTCACCAAATTCTCCAATCCATTTCTTCTCATAACATGTCCAAAAAATTTTGACTGTCTACGTCTAATTTCTCTAATCAATTTACGATCTTCATTTGTTTCTTGAAGGACTTGTTCATTGGTCTTTCTGGCTGTCCATGGTATTCTTTGCATTTTCCTCAGAAACCACATCTCTACAGCCATCAGATGTTTTTCAGCCTGACTGCTCATTGTCCACGCTTCACATCCATACAAAAGTACAGGCTCAATGTAGCATCTCAACACTCTCTTTCTCGTTTCAATTGACATCTTTTTATTGGTCAATATGTTTTTCATCTTGCTAAAGGCTACTTTTTGCCATGGCGATTCTTGTTCTAATCTCTTCAAGGCATCTCCCATCAGATGTTATTACTGTTCCGAGATAATTGTACCTGCTCACTTGTTGAAGAATATTCCCATTTACTTGTATATTACATTGTGGTATTTCGTCCTTCCTAGTGACGACCATAATCTGTGTCTTTTTACAATTTAATTCTAACCCTAGTTGTTCACTGTGTGTCACAATCGCATCTACTAAATTTTGCAGGTCCTGTTCATTGTCTGCAATCAAGACTGTATCATCTGCATATCTAATGTTATTGATGCATCGTCCCCCAATGTTGATTCCTTCCATATCTTCAATATTTCTGAAAATACTTTCACTGTACAGGGAAAACAGATCTGGAGACATTACACATCCCTGTCTCACACCCCTTTTAATAGGCTGATATTGGCTTACTTCATTATCAACTCTTATGGCAGCTTGTTGTTTCCAATATATGTTTTTTACAAGTCTAAGATCTTTTCCATCAATTTGTAGATCTTCAAGCATCCTTATCATGTTGACATGTCTCACTTTATCAAAAGCCTTTGTGTAGTCAATAAAGCAAAGGTGTAGATCTTTGTTTACTTCTATAGAACGTTCGATTATGTTTCTCAGTATATACACAGCATTTACTGTACCCTTGCCTTCCACAAACCCACATTGTTCTTCTCCTATTTCAGGTTGTATTTTCCTCCTAACTCTTTGCATGATAATTCTTAGCAAAATCTTCGTGATGTGACTCATTATACTAATTGTTCGATGTTGTTCACATTCCAAGGCTCCTGATTTCTTTGGGATTGCAATAAATACAGAATTACATAACTCCTGAGGTATATTTCCAGTATCATATATTGTATTAAGCAGACTGGTAACTTGATCTATTCCATATTCTTCTAAAGCATTAATCATTTCTGTTGTGACGCTGTCTGAACCGGGGGTCTTGCCAGATTTCATATGGTTAAGAGCATTCTGAACCTCCATCTTCAAAATTGCTGGTCCTTCATTATTATTTTGAACATCATACTGTTCGTCTCTGTTGTCGTCATACAGGTTTTTTACGTAATCTGACCATTCATGTACCTAGGAAGTATAATATCATCAAATGGCAGATCAGAAGACGCGAACGAAAATAGATGCAAAAAGGCAAACCAACTCATTGGACAAATGGCACCAATACTAAAGAACAAACATGTATCAATAACTACTAAGAAAGCACTTTACAACACAATCTACCTACCAACTCTATGTTACCAATGCCAAACCTGGACAATGACAGAAAAAGAGAAAAGAAAAATCACAACAGAAATGAGATTCCTGAGAATAATTAATACTCATGAAGAAATCAGGATTAAAGTGGGGGTTATAGCAGCACTAGATGTTTATTAGAAAGCAGCAAGTCAAATGGTTTGGCCATTTGGTTTTTGCAAGTATGTTACCATTCAACAGCATGCCACAACAAGCAATGATGTATGGACCAGATGGAAACAGTGGAAGAGACCGACCACGTAAACGTTGGACGGAGGGCAAAGCAGAGTTCATGGGAATTTCGATACATGAAGCCCATAATCGGGCACTCTCACGAAGTTTAAACTTCACCTCGACAACGCAAGGTACAAGAGGAACATGATGAGATGAGATGAGACATATATATATATATATATATATATATATATATATATATATATATATATATATATATATATATATATATATATATATATATATTTATATGCGATTTCATTTTGTCGTCTCTGATTGTAGAATATCGTTGCTAAATCTAATATTCGCAATATCTTTTACTCTCTTTTAAATCATGCTTTTATATATCCACATAATAGGATTTGATCACTGTTACCGTCACCTGCTGACATTGTTTTCTCATTGATCAATGCATTTCTACATCTTGTACTAATAAATATATGTTTTGCATTTCCTTTACAGGACATCGCTGTCAACACCAGCATATTTCAGCTCTATGTTGATTTCTTGGCAAAATTACGCTCAGTAGTTTGCCATTGTTTTTGAGCGGCCGGCTCACATACCCCGTAAGTTACCGATGCGATTCGAACCACTGCTGATTCTCACCGTCATCACGTTACCTACGAGAGTATACGAGATTACAGAGAGAAGTCGCTAACCTCTAAGCCACGAAGCCGGCAATAAGTATATAGTCATTTTAATTTGATGTTTTCTTATCAAGGTCGTTCCACGTATACAGTTGTTTCTAACGCTGTTTAAACCTGATGTTTCCAACCAACATATCAAATTTATGTTTGCTTATTGTATCAAACTTTCTCCTTGTCCGTTTTTTAAATTATATAGAAAAAATATGCTGGAAACACCATATCGCTCATGATGTTCCGCAATTTTTGATGTTGAATACATGTACTGGAAACACCGATCTTTCATGATGTTCCAATTTCTTATGTTGAGCACAGCTGAATCCTTTAATGTAGTCTATGAAATAACCTACAATAGACAATTCGCATTCCTTAAACATGGTTCTCTAATTAAAGTTATAATTTCTGATACCTCTGCCATGCCTCAAACCTGCCTCAACTTCATGTAGTTAATATTCTATCATCCTTTCTATTCTCTTCTGTGTGGGTATTTAATGGAACAACATAAAAATAAGTACTAATATAAAATAAGCCCATTCATCATAATTCACAATTGGAAACCATAAATGACCCATTTTATTGTCATCCGTCTCATACTGTACCAGCGGGTTCTATTGCTTTCAACACCCGTTGATCATCTGCAACCGTATTTAAAATGTCCACAAATCAGAAGTAAGGGAAAGGTCGTGGACATTCTAACTTTGATATGCAATTAATAAATCAATCAAATTAATCTCGGTATTTTGTCAGAAATGCTTGGCATTTTATACTACTTTTGGTACTTGTAGGTGCAAATGGTAATGTAGCTCGATTACTCAGAAATGCACAAGAGAATAGAAATGGATAAAAAAAAAAAGAACCTAAAGAAATATATTAAGAACATTCTTTACCACACAACACATGACACATCAACCACCAACACGACGAAATAGTAGTAATTCTTCTATGTATCCTACGCACGGCAGCTAACAACCATACCTCCACTTTGAAGACGACACATGCGAACT
Source organism: Cepaea hortensis (assembly GCA_963921405.1). NCBI lineage: Eukaryota > Metazoa > Mollusca > Gastropoda > Stylommatophora > Helicidae > Cepaea > Cepaea hortensis. The sequence goes on from OY992877.1 coordinate 178,996,831, forward strand.
GACCAGCAAAGGCTAAATTAGCTTACACATAGAAAGTCGCCCCGGTCGGTTGTGATGAGGCGGGGGTTCTGTAAAGGACGTGATGATGAATGATATGCCACCACATGTAACGTCTAGATGTCCGCCTCTTTCTACAATGACATCACTAGCTCTTTCTGTTCCGGCCGTTGTTACATTATGTCTTTCTTTGACACGCATTTGTTGTTTACAGTAAAACATGCTTGGATGTGAACACTTCAACATAATAACGTTATTAGAAAGAAAGAGGCACGAAGGCAAAAAAGAAACTACTAGCTGTCCTAAATTGCAGCTGGAAGAGGGGAATAGTCCCACAGGCATGGAAGGAAGCTATACTAATACCAGTCCCAAAGAAAGGAAAAGACCTGGAAGAATCAAATGGCTATCGACCTACCAGTCTTCTTAGCTGTGTAGGAAAATTAATGGAACGCATTATCAATGGCAGGCTAACATGGCATCTGGAAGAAAACCAACTCTTAACACCTCACCAAGCAGGATTCAGAAAGTACAGATCCACTGAAGATCAAATAATATCAGGAAATAGAGGATGCCTTCCAAGAGAAAAAGCACACACTAGCGGTCTGGATAGATTTAGAAAAAGCATTTGATAAAGTATGGAAGGAAGGACTGAAAGTAAAACTGCAAAAAATGCATGTTTGTGGGAAAATGTACAAATGGATCAGCCACTACCTTGAGAACAGAACTGCCAGGACAAAAGTACAAGGACAAACCAGCAAAATGATGCTGTTGGAGCAAGGTGTCCCCCAAGGAGGAGTTCTTTCACCAACATTATTCCTAGCATATATAAATGACATCACAGAAAAATTTCCAGCCAGAGTACACACATCCTCCTTTGCAGATGACCTAGCCATATGGACATCTGAAGAATATATTAGTACAGCTAACAGCAGAATACAGCAAGCCCTATTAGCGCTAGAGGACTGGTCAAAATCATGGCTAGTGAAGATAAGTGAGGAGAAAACAACATGCACAGTGTTCTCCCTCTCAACTAAAACTCAGCAACCTAAGCTGGTATTGAATGGAAAAATATTGCGCCATGAAGAAAATCCAAACTATCTAGGAGTCACCTTTGATCGTCGCCTGACATGGAAAACACAGGTTGAGAAAAATCGAACAAGAGCAAGGCAAAGAATGGCAATCATGAAAAAGCTTGCTGGTACAACGTGGGGAGCAGATGAGAAAGTTCTCAAGAAGTTATATACTGGACGGGTGAGGCCAGTACTGGAATATGGCATTGCAGCTTGGGCAACAGCAGCTAAGTCAAACTTTAACAAAATAAGTAGAGTCCAAAATCAAGGAATGCGAATCATAACTGGAAGCCTGAAGACAACGCCTATTAATGAATTAGAAAAGATCACTTGTTTACAACCAATGCAGGATAGAAGAGATAGCAGAGCCCAGCAACAAGCTGAAAAATTTTGAAGATTGACAGACCACCCTATGTATAAAAGGTTTAGTGGTTTTGGAAAGGGAAGACTGAAGCGTAGCAACTTTGTAGAAACTGCAAAACGAAAGATTAGGGCAGATCCCATACTTAACATATCAGCAGTCAAACCCATTTACAATGCAGACAAGTTCCCAGCTTGGAGACAGCAGCAACTGCCTGAGATGATAGAAAACATTCCTGGTATTGAGAAAAAGAACACTCAGCATGAAACCGAAAGAAGAGAAATAACCCTAAACTACATAAAAGAACATTACCCAAGCAGCAATTGGACCCATGCATATACAGATGGATCAGCCAAAAATTCAGTAGAGAATGGAGGAGGAGGAATTCTCCTAACTTTAAAAAATGGAATGCAAAAAACACATTCAGTGGCAACTGGAAAGTTTTCAAGTAACTTCAAAGCGGAGGTAGAGGCTCTGAAAACTGCAGCAGAAATGCTCTTGATGGAGGAAAATAAAGAGACGCAAATAGCTATCTTTACAGATGCAAAGTCAGCTGTCTCAATACTGAAGAGCAATAACAGCACAGAAATAGCTGACCTAAGAGCAGCACTGCATGGTCTATGCCAGAAATCCAAAAAAGTTGTAATACAGTGGATCCCATCACATTGCAGTTTACCTGGAAATGAAGAGGCTGACAGACTGGCAAAAGAGGGCGGACGACTACCACAGCCTGACATAGACATAACCTATAATGAGGCAAAGAGGTTGATAAAAAGCACTTATAGAACCAAATGGGAATCAGAGCATCCAGGCCACCAGAAGGATGATGCATATTACAAACTCGACCGAAGAGAACAAGTAGCAATTTTCAGACTCCGCACAGGACATAACAGGCTGAAATACCACTTGTTCAACAAACTAAAGATAGGAGATACAGATGAATGTAATTGTGGAACTGGTAAAATGACAGCTAAACATTTGCTGCAAGAGTGCCCAATATATGCAGAACAGAGAAAGATATTTTGGCCCACACCTGCTTCATTCGAGGACAAGCTCTATGGAGATATCAACAAGCTCAAATCGACTGCAGCTTACTTTAACTGTATTCAGGTTGACATTTAAATGTACATGAAGAAGTATTTAGACTGCCACACTTCATACCACTGGCATGTCGGTTACACAAGCCTCCCAGAGGCATGAAATTGAATATTGCTTGGATAGCAAATCCATTACGTGGAAAGTCCGAATCGAAAGCTCACTGTGTGGGCTTCATAAAAGGTGGAAAAAGTGTCCTAGTGGCACAAAATGGAATATTGCTTGGATAGCAAATCCATTACGTGGAAAGTCCGAATCGAAAGCTCACTGTGTGGATGTCATCTGCAAACTGCATTCTTCTGGCTTCTGGAAGAACAGCCTGTGGTGAACGGAAGGCCCAATATACGGAAGTGAGGCTAAGCAGCCATGTGCAGGACGTGACGATTCCTTGAGTGAGCCCAGTACCAGAGCGCTGTGTGATGGCTCTGCAATTATGGAAGCCTCCTTGGATGGCGGGGAATGCCCATGGTCTGCCCCTGCCTTCCCTTGAGGGCCGACCAGGATACCTTTGGCTGTTCTATATGGGCCAGCTAGGATGGGAGATAACACCACAACAGTGAGAGTCTAACGTCCTAAGAAACCCCCGGGAAGGTTAACCCGGTCAACAAACGCCCGCAGAAGTCGGATGTGTCGGCCTAACGGCGCAAGAACGCAGCTCTGCTGTAAACAGGTACAACGTAATCACGTCCGGAAAAAAACTCCGGATGAACGAAGAAGAAGAAAGAAAGAATAAGAGTTGTGATAGCGTAAGGTGCCTACACAAATGTCTGCAACAAGAAGTTAAGAAACAAACATTTGCCGTGTACGGAGTGGCTAATAAACACAATTGTGTACCCAACAGTCTATAACTATGTGGGTAGCGTCGTATATCAAATACGCCTCATGACGTTAATAGAAGTATTTTATGTTTTCACTTTTTACTAAACATCTCCTTGACTTTAAATCTTCCCTTTTAAACTTCTCCACCCTCGCCATATTTAATGCCCTCACACCACGGCTCAAGAACAATTACTAAACATACACCCAGGCACACGCGTTCTAAACTCACACAGGAAGTCAACTCTCAGACAAATCGCAATCGGACGATAAATATTTCCAGGCTCCACAAAAGCCATCAGCCATCTGGGTCACTGAGTTCCATGGATGATCTTGTCCGTGAGTTGGAGTTTGGCCTCAAAGACACTGTAGCAGCGGCCGCGTCCCTGGACCAATACATCAGCCAGTTAATGGATTTTTTATGGAAATTTACTATTGTGGTTGGACCAGATCTGGCGTTACGGGATTAGCCCCTGGTCGATGTGGTAATCGTTACCCAAAAGCGCTTCCGGTACATCAAAGTGTGTAAATTGTTGGCAATAAGTGATCCAACACTTGTACCAGGCCAAAGTGTATTCCTGACAAAATGTTACCCATTTTATAAACATGACGGCTGTCATAACTCAGGCGTGACACTTGTCTCAGCGACAGATGTGTGTTGTTGAACCGCCTTATTGTTACATACAGTGATGTCGTTCAGCTTGCCTCTCAAGATGTATTGTATCATCCAGTTCATTAGCCATGTCTGTGTACATTTCCAATGTTGCGGGTCAGCTAAACTAATATTTTGTTTAAAGCATATTACAATCAATAACATTAGGGCGGAGTGACTTAAAGGTGCGGCATGCATCTTAAAGTCAGACGGGTGCGAATCACTTGTATACAATAAGAGATCGAACAATATCATATATTTAAATATTGAGCACAACCCACCACTGGCAACGCTGATCGCATTCTGGTATGAACCTAAGGGCTATCCACGTATATATAATATCATATATACTATATCCAGACTCATTTGAGGTAGTCTATCGGAATATCATATATACCATATCCAGGCTCATCTTGTGGTAGATTATCTAACGTCTGGCCTTGTTTTTTTTTTTTTTTGTTTCTCGTTCGCTCTCTCACTCTCGCTTTGAACTAAAGTATAATCCATACATGTGGGCTGGACTGATATTTGCATGTGGGTTAGTGTTCCTTATTACTAGTGTCTCCGCATTCATGCGAACCCACTCCGACTTCTGAGGTATTTATAATTTACGTACATAAGTCAAGGAAAAGAAATCAGCATTTTAGAACCAACTGAACCCGCTTCCTCGGCATCAGCACACCGAAGTTTAAGAGCCAGGGCACTTTTCCATTTGGCTGTTCTGACCTCCCGTCTGGTCGATGTGGGTAACGGCGACAAATTAGAAGTGACTGTGAACGTTGGGCACCAAACCCGACCATAACTGGGCACCCTAGGCACACACACACACACACACACACACACACACATATATATATATATATATATGCGCGCGTGTGCGTGCGTGCGTGTTTTGTGTGTGTGTGTGTGTGTGTCGGTACGCTGGTGACACGGTACGGTGTTCAATCCCTACACCTACTTTAAGTGGGACTTAAACGTTGAAATCTCGTTCACAAAGCAATGGCAAACTACCGAACGTAAACATTCCCTGGAAAATCACACTGGGATTGATCGCAACAGTCTGCAGAGGGCATACAACATTTAAAAATTATAAATCAACTGTAGCGGACCCGTGCACACCGATCTACCAACCACACATAAACACTCACACACACGTACACACATACGCACGCGCACATTTTTTTTCCGGGTCACCCGCTGAAGAAGAAACCACAGTATTTACAATGAACACACTGTCATTGCTGGCAACCTCTACACGATGATCATATCCGGTGGCCTTCAGAAGGTTAGATACAACATGTGTGGACAAGCTGAACAAATCTCACCGAAACGAACTGCTATCTTCCGTAGCGAGATCCATGTCTGATTGTCCAAGGAATGCTGTAAAAATAAACCTACAGATGTTTTGGAGGCACGAAGACAAAACATGGGGACTGTTGCACAACTAAAATCTGACTCGCATTTCGAAGTGGCATTTAAAAAAAAAAAAATAAGTTCGTTGTAGGATATATTCATACATGCGACTGCCCAAGACTTTTGTTTTTGCCTTTTGCCCTGGTACAAGTGTTGTGTCACTTACTGCCAACAATTTTTGTAACTCAAGCGTAGTCCATACACACGCTATTACTTCTAGTGCACTGGGCTGATTTTTGCTTGAGGATTAGCTTTCCCCATTACCAATGTCCATCGCCATCACGCGAGCCTATTCTGACCATTAAGGTGTAGACTTGTGTATAATCCGTTCTTCTTCGTGGACAATGGTGGACACTGTTAATGAAATATTGAAGAAACTGCAGAGTATATATGGAAAATACAAGGGGAAAAAAAACACAACAACAATGAAACAGACTGGTGTACATGGAAAGCTGAAACCACCAGGCAATAAATAATAATACATAAAGTAAATACAGGAGCATTTTTACAATCCGTAAGACGCAGTGGGTATATTGTGCTAAACCCGTATTTGTAAAGACAAATCTGCATTGGTCAGTATCACACCAGCCTCCTTTATTTCTCAGGACATTTAACGGTACCCATTGAAAGTTTGGTTAACCTGGGAGTCCTGGAAAATTGATAAAATCCAAACCTGTGGGGATTCGAACCCATGATCATTGGATCTGCATGCAATCGACAAGACACTACGCTACCATGGCTGATATAAACATATAAGCAACATAATCAGTCAGTATATCTGATGATGGAGAAGTTCCGTCGCCTTGGTGAAGGCATCAAGTCGCCTACCTCGCGCTCCGAAGATAATGGTTTCATTTTCGGTCATCGCCAATCAGTTCACGAGTGCAACTGTTGCGGAGACACTACTGCGGAACGAAGACCGGGATATACGAGACAGAACCTGGTGCAATCAGATCTATCCTTTTATGTCGTTGCCAGTTCAATTCTTTCGAAGACTCCTGGGGGTCGTCGTTGGAGCTACGAGTTCTTGTTTTGTGCGAAACTTTCGGGAGGCCGCCATCCGTATAGAGATGAAGAAATATGGTGTGTGTGTGTGTGTGTGTGTGTGTGTGTGTGTGTGTGTGTGTGTTTTCGTCCGATCGCTTTGAGCTCAAGCGTAGTCAATACACATACTACCACTTCTAATGCGGTGGACTGATTTTTTGGTGTGACTTAGCTTTCCCTTTTATTAGTGGCCCTCGTCATCAGGCACACTCACTCTTATGTCTGAAGTACTTCTAATTTACATCCCCAAACCAAGGACAATGGGTCAACATTTTAGCCCAGCTGACCGGTGTACGGGTTGAACCCGATACCCCGGCATCAGAACACCGGGAGTTTAAGAGCGAGCGCTATTATGCGTTCGGCCATGTGGGTTAAAACCCGTAGCAATAAAGTCAATCTTACGTCTTTACACCCTCTTTATCTATGACCTCATCTCGATATTCTAATTGCTTCTGTAGTGCTCACACTTCTCAGTGTGTGTGTGTGTGTGAATGTGTGTGTGTGTATATATATATATATATATGTGTATATATATGTGTGTGTGCGTGCCTGCGTGCCTGCGTGATCGTGTGCGCACGTGTGTGTGAATGTGTGTGTGTGTGTGTGTGTGTGAATGTGTGTGTGTGTGTGTGTGTGTATAAACAAATATGACTGTGTATCACTGTACTTGTCGCAATCATTAAAGCAGAGAATCGTGGAATTTGAACTGAAATATTACAGAAAAAGTCTTAGATTGTCGTGGAACACGAATGGGGATATTATCCACATCTAAAAGATCTGAACATCGGAGAAAGCTGAGTCATAAACAGTATCATTTCTCGGAAACTGGAATATTGTGCTCATGCTAAATGTCTCCGTGGTTTGGGAAGAGCAGTGATGGGAGGCGTGGTTACTGGAAGACGAGGCAGGGTTCGACCAGCACGAAGATGTACACAGGGCACTGAGGACACGTTGGGCACGGGTTCAATAGGCGGGGGTATTGGTACACAATCTGTTATCTGTCGGCGGGTAGGGGTGACAGAGACGTTCTGCAAAAGACATGCTACACAATATGTGTATATCATCATCATCATCATCATCATCATCATCATCATCATCATCATCATCATCATCATCATCATCATCATCATCATCATCATCATCATCATCATCATCATCATCATCATCATCATCATCATCATCCTCATCCTCATCATCCTCATCCTCATCATCCTCATCCTCATCATCATCATCGTTTATCAGGTTCTTTGCTGGATGGTTTTCTAGACAATTTTAAACTCACTTTGCCATCTCTTTCCAAACGAGAGGTCAATGTTTAAGTTCAACTGACCGGTGTATGGAATGAGCCCACTACCCCGCCATCAACGCACTGGAAGTTTAAGAGCAAGAGCTTTTAATCGTTCGACAATTCGACCATGAGCGCGCGCGCGCGCTCGCGCGTATGTGTGTGTGTCTGTATGTATATATATATATATATATATATATATATATATATATATATATATATATATATATATATATATATAAAAATAAAACTCCTTTTTTAAAACAAAAGAGATGCATAAGGTCACATGGAAACATTCAAGATCCGGCCATTGGCACCAGCTGGACTTCATCATCACACGGAGACAACATCTGAACCATATATCATTGACTAGAAGTTACCACAGTGCTGACTGTGATACAGATCATTCTTTGGTTGTTGCAAGGGTTAGACTGAGACCAAAGAGAATCTACACTGATAAACACAAATCTAGCCCCAGGATTAATATGATTAACACTCACTATCCTGAAAAAGTGCTTTCAGTTTCAACAGCAACTTGAAGACGCTTTCACTGATACACCAGAAAATTGTACAGTAAATGAAAAGTTTAAGGAAACTTAAGGAAACTCTTTATAAAACTGCCGTAGGGGTTTACGGCACTGTGGATCATAAGAGGCAGGACTGGTTTGCGGCAAACAGCGAGACTCTGCAGCCCTTGATTGATAGGAAGAAGATAGCTCTCTTAAGAAACAAGGAAAGACCAACGCGTAACACTCTGAGTGAGCTAAGGCAAGCTAGGAAGGATGTGCAAAAGGCTGTCAGGCAGTGTGCAAATGATTATTGGATCAAGTTATGTGAGTCCATTCAAATCGCAAGTGATAAGGGAAACATAAGAAGCATGTATGAAGGAATAAAGAACGCCTGTGGTCTAGTGATCAAAAGAAGTGCACCTTTGAAAACCTTGACTGGAGAAATCACTGATAAGAAACAGCAGATGGACAGATGGGTAGAGCACTATTTGGAGCTTTACTCAAGTGAGACCAAACTAGCGGATGATGCCCTCAACGCCATAGCGGCTCTATCAACTCTTGACCACCTGGACACACTTCCCACCATAACAGAAATTAAGTGTGCGATAAATGAACTTGCATCTGGCAAGGCTCCAGGTAAGGATGGGATTCCAATAGAGGTTATCAGGAGTGGGGAAGACACACTCACTCTACAGATCCACCAGCTAATAGTGCTATGCTGGCGAGAAGGACAAGTTCCACAGGATTTCAAAGATTCAAGCTGAAATATGCCTTAGCTGATTCTACTGAAATATGCCTTTCGTGATCAGGATGGTGGTGTATACATTCACTCACGCTCAGCTGGCGGCCTTTACAATGCTCAGAGATTGAAGGGCCAACACCAAAATTAGGAGAGTATTGATCAAAGAGTTGCTTTTTGCAGATGATGCTGCAGTTACGACCCACTCTGAGGAAGAATTGCAATGTCTACTATCTGCATTCTCCAATGCTTGTTCTGAATTTGGTTTAACAATTAGCAAAAAGAAGACACAGATTATGTCACAAGGTGCACATGGGGTACCATAAATCTTTATTGACGACACCGAACTAGAGATGGTAGACCATTTTACATATCTAGGATCAGTGGTAAATAGCAAATTATCCCTAGATCAGGAAATCAACATCCTGATCAGTAAGGCAGCAACAACAATGAACAGGTTAAGAAAAAGAGTCTGGGAGAACTGGAAGCTTACTGCAAAAACAAAAGTCCTTGTCTATCAAGCCTGTGTCCTTAGTACTCTTCTTTATGGCAGTGAAACCTGGACAACTTACTCACACCAAGAGAAACATTTAAACAGCTTTCATATGCGATGTCTTCGAAGAATTCTTGGTATTAAGTGGCAAGACAAAATCACAAATACTGAAGTATTGGAAAGATCAGGTTGTGTGACAGTTTATTCCATGCTCAGTCTTCGTAAACTTAGATGGATAGGACATCTTAGGAGGATGGATGATGGTAGAATACCAAAGGACATCTTTTTTTGGTGAATTACAGATGGGTACGAGGTCTCAGGGTCGACCTCTACTACGATACAAAGATGTGTGTAAGCGGGACATGATTGATACAGGCATTGATAATGCACATTCGGAGCAAGTCGGCGCTGAACGTGTTGCATGGAGGGCAAACATCAGAAATGGAATAAAGACAAAGGAGAAATTTATTGCAGATAAGTCACGCACCGACCGTTTAAGACGTAAGATGGTGCGAGATGGTGGAAATGACCACGTGCTCACATGCACCCACTGTGAACGGACATTTACAGCGCAAATTGGCCTTATCAGTCACATTCGCTACCGCCATAGGTAAAAGTTATTATGCCTTTTTAAAGCACAAACTATCGTCTGTCAAGACGGCAAGGTGCCAATGGAATACATACATACACACACACACACACACACACACACACACACATATATATATATATATATATATATATATATATATATATATATATATATATGATGTCATTATAGAAAGAGGCGGACATCTAGACGTTACATGTGGTGGCAGATCATTCATCATCACGTCCTTTACAGAACCCCCGCCTCATCACAACCGACCTGGGCGACTTTCTATGTGTAAGCTAATTTAGCCTTTGCTGGTCAGTTCGCATGTGTCGTCTTCAAAGTGGAGGTATGGTTGTCAGCTGCCGTGCTTAGGATACATAGAAGAATTACTACTATTTCGTCGTGTTGGTGGTTGATGTGTCATGTATTGTGTGGTAAGGAATGTTCTTAATATATTTCTTTATGTTCTTTTTAAAAAAAAAATCCATTTCTATTCTCTTGTACATTTCTGAGTAATTGAGCTACACAATATGTAGCTTTCTAGATGTTACACGAGGTCATAGTTCCGTCTTCAATATCTATTATACCCTTGACAACATGTCCTTCTCGTCACAGCTCGTCTGAACGACAGTAGACCCATAGTGGTCTACCATCAACTTCATTGTTGCATATAGAGTTGTTTGGCTCGTCCCATGCACCGCCACCCAGGATCCACGCCTCTCATTATAGTTCTGTATATACCCTGTAACATGTGATGTTATTAAGCATTTCACCAGGGATCTCCGTGGTGAAGTGGTCAAACCCTCTGCCTCGCGCTCCGAAAGTTGTGAGTTCGATTCCAAGCTCCTTCGTTAGGTTCACGAGTGCAGTTTTCTTGTAGAATCTTGAAAAAGGGGGAGGGGTCGTCGCTTGAGCTACGGAGTTCGTGCGTTGGGCAACGCTTTCTGCAGGCCGTCCATTAGGTCTAAAACCTACATTGCCAGTGTAACCTCTCGTATTGAAATATTCCATATAGGTTGTTAAACACGCGTGTATGGCTGACATTACACTGCAACAGTCAATGAAAATACAAGGGCACAGTTGACCCTTACACTGGTACAATCACTGAAAATACAAGGGTATGATTGGCCCTTATACTGCCAGTCAATGAATAATGACACTACAAGGATACAGTTAACCCTTATACTGCAACGCATATCATCTCATCTCACCTTGTTCCTTTTGTACCTTGCTGTGACGAGGTGAAGTATAAACAGCGGGAGAGTACCCGCTTATGGGCTTCATGTATCGATATTACCAATGACTCTGATATTCACTCTGTCCATCGCGTACGTGGCCGCCCTCTACCTCTGCTTCCATCTGGTCTGTACATCATTGTTTGTTGTGGCACACTGTTAGTTGGTAACCTATAGTGTGTTTACATTTGTCTGCCCCAATATAAAATTCCATATCTCAGTAACCAACTGAAGGAAAATGATGAGATTAAGCATATAACCTTATCATTATGTCCACCCAACAAAATTTTTTTTGTTCTGGAGATTTTACAGCAGATTTCAAAGTTTGTTTATATGCGGTATATAATTTACGGATCAGAAATGAAGTTCATAATTTTAAATGTATTACAGCGTAGCTAGACAATCAGTGTTCAATGTTGAATATTTTACGTGTTTCACGGGATTGGCCTTATGCCAAGAACCCCGCTTTGTTTAAACTGGGACTGTTCAGAGGTGTCTCAAAATGTGGGTTATTTCATGAAACCTGATTAATATGTTTTTTTTTTGTTTTTGTTTTTTTTAATCTTACGCCTTGTGTTTGTTGTCCGAACTGGCGGGGGCCTTGGCATTACTGTAAAACAAGTTTGTTAGCGAGAAATCACTAGCTTTTCATCAAAACATCAAAGAAATGTCGCCGCTTTTCATGATTTAAGTTGCTTTTGGACCTATCAAAGACATATTCCTTGTGTGGGGGTAAATATAAGACGGCAGGAAAAATTTCATAATGATGCAACAGACAGTTTTCAAAATAATTGATCGTGAATGACGGCATTCATTTCTGGACATACTATAGTTGCATGGCCAAACCATGTGACTTGCTGCCTTCTAATAAACTCTAGCCCTGCTATAACCCCCACTTTAGTCCTGATTTCTTCATTTCTGATCTTCTCTCTTCTTGATAGATTGAGTAACAGTCAATGAAAAAAACAACAACAGTACAGTTGACCCGTATACTGCAAGATTAGTCATTAGTCAATAGTCGCGGTCCCAGCTTCACGGCAACGGGTTGTCCCTATCATGCTCCGTTCCAGTGCTAGTGAATATCACGCAAAATGTTCCTCATTGCTCTATGTGAACAATGGAATAGACAGGAGTCTCGATAAGCCAACAGCCCGCACCGGTACACTGTGCATAGTGCCGCAGTCAGAATTCCAACACAAAAGTCCTCAACGGAAAATACAGTTGATCGTCGAAGGAAACGGCAGTCACTAGAAAACCAGCAGCCACACATTACTGCATTAAAAGTTGAGAGGATCGACTTCATTGCCTCGGGATTTATCCCATATGGCTCGGTCCCTTTCTGCAGGGCGGCCCTCTGAAAGCATGGCACAAAGCACGAACATCGTAGCTCCAGCGACGACTCCCAGCAGTCTCCTAGAGAAATGCACTTGTGAACCGAAAAAAGGCTATCAAGTCAATTCTGCGACAGGTCGACCGCCATAATTTCGAACATGTAATAATCAATGACAACTAATATGAAAAGACCAACCCTTCACCAAACATGGGAAAACTCTCATCTTCTTTGAGAGGTAAGTCTTGTAAAATTCTGGTAAACTTCTCGTGCCTCACACAAATTCTAGTAAAATTCTTGTACATGGCAGACATTTTTGTGTCATTCTTGTAACTGATAGCAAATTCGGACATAAACGATGGGAAGAAATGTGACTTTATGGCCCCAGACTATCCCTCAAGCCACACATAAACTCTGCTCTCATATTCTTATCTCACAAACCACTTCTCTATGAATAGAATAACGTTCCAGCTGAAGAACACCAAACTTCTCTTCTGAGGTTGAACGGGGTAAGAGTAATGGTAGAATTGAACTCAGACCTCTCCATTGAGACAAAACTTGCACCTCTAACCAGAGGGTACTTGACCGAATCCACCAAACAACTAGTCAGCCGGAATTCACCTTTGACCCCATTTAGTTACTCGCCATTATTGTTGGAATGTTGGAAAATTTGCTCACATTTTCCATGGAATAGTAAACATTGTCCTGGTCGAATTGCTCTTTTCAGTGACGTGCTGAGCACAGATTGCGGCCCAGTTTATAAGAATGAGCTTTTGTAATTGTTATTTAAAATCTGATTAAAAATGCCTTATGGACACACACACGTGAGAACTCGATCTCACGCAATCTCATTTGTCTGAGTTTTATTAAATTTTTTACACATCAGAAAGTGGGTTCTCCAAATGGGGACGGACAGTCTGTGAGAGGTTGTATGATCACACATTATTTAGTAATTTGTACTCGTACCATCTCTTTCTGTGTCCAGGCGTGGCGACAAGGATACACATTGGGGGTTGAGGTATTGAGACAATACAAGAAGTAATTGTCGCTTCTCATGAATGTAATACATTATTGTAATGTTTTGTTTGTAACCGGCAGTGTAAACAGAGACCTGTCAATGGTGACACGTGTAGCACTGGAGGACGCAGTAGACGACCATGGCGGCGCATTATTTGGTAGCTTCTACTACAGAGTAAGGGTTGACAACTCGATGGTGATAGTGATGATGATGAAGATAATAGAAGTGATGGTGATGGTAGTGTGATTTGTGATGATGATAATGATAATTCTGATAATGTGTTGTTGATGGTGATGATGATGATGATTATGCATGTTTTCAGAATTAACTCGCACGACAGAAGTCACTCCTATCTAGAAACCCGCTACGTTTAATACCTAAAAGATGAATAAGCAATATAAGTGAAGAATCGGTTCGAGATATTGATAACGGTCTAAGAAGCGATGACATTGGATGAATTAGCCACGAATGCTACGGAAATCATAATACAAACAGGCAACGAATACTAAGGATATCGTAATATAAATTAACCACGAATACCCAGCATATGGGCTAACGGGGCTATGGCTGGCCATAGCGGATGGACTCCCTGTGGTCAGATTTTTGTCCTAAACCTGCGACTGGCCTAGCAAGCCGGCAGGGGATATTCATACTGCTCGTAGAAAAACTAAGAAGTATAAACGGAACAAATCACCGAGACAGGATGAAATACCAAATGAACTAATTAAAGCAGCAAGAGAAGTAGGAACTGCTTGGCTACATAGACTATTCATCCATGTTTGGGTAGAACAACAGACACTACGAGACTGGGGAAACGCCATAATTGTCCCAATTTGGAAAAACAAAGGCAGCAAAAGAGACTGCACGCAATACAGAGGCATTTCACTGTTGAGTCATATTGGGAAAATATTTTGCAAAATTCTTGAAAAAAGATTACGAACTACTTTAGAATCCCAGCTAAGCGAAACAAAACATTGATGTAGGAAAAATAAAGGATGCACAGATGCCATTTTGCCGCTTAGACAACTTATAGAAAAATCAATCGAATTCAATGAAACACTCTACTTAGCCTTTATCGACCAAGAAAAGGCATTCGATAGAGTAGATAGAAACAAGCTGTGGGAAATCATTAAACAATATGGAGTGAGTACACATCTAACAAACCTATGTTGAAGTTTATACAACAATAGTGAATGCACAGTGAGAGAAAATGGAGGACACTCAGAGCCCTTCACCATAAGATCTGGAGTACGACAAGTTGTGTCCTGTCCCCTCTCTTGTTCATAATATATATAGACAACATATGTAAAGAAACCAGTCAAGCAGAGACAGCGAGAATACCGCATGACGAGAACACAGAAGAAAAACCATCTGCAAATCTAACCATTAGAGAACTCCTGTTTGCGGACGACCAAGCACTAATAGCAAAATCAGAAGCTGAATTACAAGACCACATGAATAGTCTACACGAAATGTGTAGGGAACATAACATGAAAATTAGCACAAGTAAAACAGAGGTAATGACTATAACTAAAGAAGAACAAACAACAACAATTCACCTAATCGAACATCCCTTGAAACAAGTAAAGAGTTTCAAGTACCTAGAAAGTATAATATCATAAAATGGCAGATCAGAAGACTAGATCGAAAATATGTGCAATAAGGCAAATCAACTCATATTGGACAAATGGCACCAATACTAAAGAACAAACAGGTATCAATAACTACTAAGAAAGCACTTTACGACACAATCTTCCTACTAACTCTATGCTACCAATACCAAACCTGGACAATGACAGAAAAAGAGAAAAGAAAAATCACAACAACAGAAATGAGGTTCCTGAGAAGAATACTCAACGTATCAAGAAGAGATAAAATTAGAAATGAAGAAATCAGGACTAAAGTGGGGGTTAAAGCAGCACTAGATTTTATTAGAAAGCAGCAAGTCAAATTGTTTGGCCATGCAAGTAGGTTAACAGTCAACAGCATACCACAACAAGCAATGATGTACAGACCAGATGGAAACAGAGGAAGAGGCCGACCACGTAAACGTTGGACGGAGGGAATAGCAGAGTCCATGGGAATATCGATATATGAAGCCCATTATCAGGCACTCTCACGATATTTATACTTCACCTCGACACCACAAGGTACAAGAGGAACATGATGAGATGAGAGACCCAGAATATCCTAATATAAATTAGCTACGAATACCCAGAATATTCTAATATAAATTAGCTGCGAATACTGTAGATATCCTAATATACATAAGCAACGAATACTGTAGATATCCTAATATCATCAGCCTCAGAATAACTGGAATACAAATGATACTAGTGCGCTTATAAAACAGAGAAGCGAGAAGAAGCCAAAGGAGCATTAAATGATGAGATCAGAGCAGATTATTAAAAAAAAAATACAGAGAAATAAGAAAGAAGGTAAGCAGGTAAGAAGGTAAGAAGAGACGATGCAGTTCCCACAGTACCAGTGTGTAACGATTGAAGAATACAAGAGGGCTGGTGCTTGCTTGTGTTCGCTGACTGTGAGCTCCAGCGTGAAGTCCTGTATGTCGGATGAAGACATCCTGACACTGACAACATCAGTGTGATGTCATACCGGACCTAAGGTTTGCGTGAGTATCCGTTGTCCCATGTCTGGCTTATTGGTGTGCAGACTGGTGGTTCCTCGCCGTGCAGGCAGATACTCTCCGACTTCGGAAGAATCAGCGATCCTACTACATTAGCCAGGACCACGAAAGGACCTATTGCCCAGGACGCACGGCGAGGACGTGTTAGTAGGTCTTGGTATGAAACCTGGTCCTGGTACCTTGGATACACCTCTGCGTCCCACCAAGAGGGGTGTGACATCACGAAATTTTCAAAGAACTGAAAGCAATGTCCAACAACTTTAGAACCAAGACAAATGTTATACAGGATGCCAGTGATAATATCCTTAGAGAACATTTACAATTCTTAATAGATGGAAAGAAACCGCGGCAATATATATATAAACCCAGCATCGTTTGGCTGTTCGTGATGTCCTGCCAAGTTTACGTTCTGTAGTTTGCCATTAATTTCTGAACCACTGGCACCCATACCATAATTAGAAAAAAACGAACGCGAGGCTGTCTGCTGCTAAATCGCACGCAGATGTATTTCAAACTCGGGTATGAGGGATTACTAACTGCCTCTGTAACGCCTTTGCCATGGCGCTGAGAGAGTACTGAAGTGGTATATCGAACTTGTTAAGCTGTACGGCAAAGAATGTGGTAAAACGAACGAATACATCATGAAAAGCCTGGAGCAACATAAATGTGGTTTCTGAACGGGAATATAGTGGATTACAATAGTAACAAACAACATTTGCTAGGAAGAAGCTAAGGACATTTAAACAGGATACTGAACTGTAAGAAAAATACAGCCTTTGCTCACAATTTGAGAAGAGAGGCGCAGATAAACATTGTGGCATCCCGGATACCGCGTTGGAAACAGAGTTGCGGGCGATTTGGAAGCAGACCACTCTGTGTTGGTTCCCATACAAAGGTATGAGTTTCGGTCTTGCAGAAAGCAATTGCAAACTAATAACTAAACAAGTTGGTTGCATAGACTTTACAGGACGTCGCAGTCAACACCAGCATGTTTCGCTGTTTTAATCTCTTGGAAAATTTACGTCCAGTAGTTTTCCATTGCTTACTGAACGACTGGCACCCATAACATTTAGTCAAAAACCAACGCAAGGCGATCTGTTGCCAAATCGCCCGCAGTTTTGTTTCGAACTTGGGTATGCGGGATTACGAACTGCGTCTGAACGTAAGCTTGCCAAGAAATCACAAACAGTAAAAAAAAACCAAAAAACTGCAGTAGTTGACTGTCACGTCCTGAAAAGCATATGCGGCTAAGGACTGAGATCTGTGGAGGGACCTGAATGCCTAAGCCTTTAGCAAAGTAGAGGAGCCTTTTACAAGCCTTAAGGTGCATCAGGCATGTTGTGCTGAACCCGTTTTTGTATAGACCAGTCCGCACACTGTTGGTGACGTGATCTGTGTCAAGCCCGCCGCCTTGACTTCGCAAGACGTTCTTGGTACCCATTTATTTATTTATTTATTTTGTTTTGTTGTTTTTGTTTTTGTTTTTGTTTTACTTTTGCTTTTTTGCGCTCACTTGCTTTGACCTCAAGCATAGTCAGACACACTACTTTCTGTATTGCTGGACTGAATTTTGCATGTGGATTAGCTTTCCTCATTAACAGTATCCCTCGTCATCAGGCGAACCCACTCCGACTTCAGAAGTACTTGTAATTTACATCCCCATGTCAAGAACGACAGGTCAACATTTTAGTAAAACTGTCCGGTAAGGGGTTCAACCCCTTACCTCCGTATCAGCACTCCGGATGTTTAAAAACATGCGTTCTTATAAATTCGGCCATGCTGACCTGCATACCCATTTCTGTATAGGTCGACACGAAAGCCCGGTCAATTTTGTCTAACAGCTGCGGATCGAATCCATGTCCACCGTGTCGGCAGGTGAGTGGCTAGTCACTATGCCACCGAGGATGCCTCCATATATAACAATATAAATCAGTGTACGCGTGTGCTCACGGCAGTATCTCTTACCTGTTTACAAATATACATAGCGCGCAGGTTATCGATAAGGGCATATAAACTCCTCATTGCAAGTGTATCGTTTGTGAGAAACCATTAACTTAAAACTACATCACTCTCCTTCTATTTTTCAACTGAAGAATTTCGTTAACGTGGCACGAATGAAACCAAAAAAAGCATACAGAACAAAAGCTGTGTGCTTAAAGGAAGGTGGGGTGGGAGAATCAACAACGCTTTGTTTTCTTCAGCTAATTATTTCATCTGACAGCAGTTGATCACTTTATCTGGTAGTTAACCCTATCAATTAAAACGCTAGCCAATTACGAACAGGCGATGAAATTAATAGCTCGCAGCTTTCAATTACTGTCATCAGAAACATGACAGGAGTTCAGTGGGAGGGCCCTGCGGGTTAGACTCGCCGCTTGCACTGGCTGTATCGGCAAACAATCCTAGGGGGCGGGGCTTGATCAGAGACATCCCGGCGGGAAACGTTTAATGCTCCGCTACTGAAACCAACGAACAACCAGCGTTGGCATAGCGCTTCTTGTTTTCCTTACCTCTCGCTTGAACGGAACTGAAAGACCGGGAGCACGCAAGGACAGTCTCGGGTCAGCTGATGAAGAAAGCGTCAGTTCATGTTTAGAGGACAAATCGAGGACACAAACCATGTTCATTGATTCTGATCAAGACGACGGGCAGGGATTTCATTTGCAAAAGGACAAAAATAAACTACATCGGCTGTGTGAAAGCAAACTTAAGTATCAGTTGAAACAACACAGCAAGCGAGCAGACTTACTTACAAACGTAAGTAATAAATCTTTCAGAGCTTCTTCCGACTGTGACTCCGTAAGTAATTCTAATAATAAGAGAAACACAAATAACAACAATAACAATGATAATACCAAAAATGGTACTAGATATTCTTCATTAATCGGTTTATCGTTGCCTGTACTGTCGAAGTCATCGACATCGTCATCTCCTCCCCGTGAGATGATACCAGCTGCCGCTCATGCGGAAACCCTTCGCCAAAGCTCTACCACCAAACAGGACCATGTTCAGGATTTCCATGGAATTTCTACTCTGAGAGACTCTGATATGCTGACAGTTCTGGACAGCACCACGACCATGAGAAATAGTTCAGAATTCAGAGTATCCGGCTTGTATACTAAAGACAGCAATCCTCTGTTGACTTGTTCGGAGTCTAACGCTTTGGCCTTTTACCATAAAACGCTGGGACTAACTGCTCGATCAGGCCAGCAAATGGTAGAAAAATGCTTGCCAAATATAAAACCAAACGCCCAGCCGTTTGCTTCTTCTAGATCTTCCTCCGCCTCCGAACCTCGAAGTCCACTCCATGGACAAAGTAATCATGGAATGGACGTCTTTTACAGTCCAACACCTCGTTCAGGAGATCGAGTTGAGGATAAACCAGATGCCTCCAGCAACTGCTATTCCCCTTACCCTCTACGGCCGTCATCTCCAGCATCACCGCTTCCGCCTGCCATAGCTGCACGTCTAGAACATCAGCCAACCTCACAACAGACTCCAGATTCTATTTCACAGAATTCTTGCCCCACAGATAAACTATCCGCGTCGCCAAGGGACATTGACATTTGTGACAGCGAAAAAAGCAGCAGCAGCAGCAGTAGTAAGTCTCATTTACATTCTGAAACAACTCAAGAAGACACATTATCTTCACAAACTAACACCAGCAAAGTGTCTGATCTAACCAGATCGCCAACACACATTTCCCCGTCGCCAGATCTTAGTCGGCAGGAAAAATCCCCACTATCATCTTGTGCGTCGTTATCCCCGGTATCTTCAACACCATCGTCGACGGCAGCTGCATCAGAAAACCGAACCCCACATAAAACTACAGCATTTAGTGTGGCGGATATTCTAGATCCTTCTAAATTTACAGGCAACAGCGGGGGAGGGAAAACTCAAGTGTGGAATCCCTGGCGTCCACCATCAGGTGTTGGTGGTCATCGCGGATTACCATCAGCTCCTTACAGTGTCAAATCTCCAGGGATGACCAGTGATAGCCAAGGTGAGATCCTTATTTGAATTGTTACTTATCATCATCATCATGCTCATGTCGGGCCTTGCAGGATATCATGATCATACACAACCATCTATTTCCTATGATCTTGATAATGCCTACATCTATTGGTCGTCCGAGTCTCTCTGTCAACTCATAGCGCATTTACTAATTTGTCTTCCAATAATTTCTAGCACCCTAAATCTTCACAGAATGTTGAAACATATATTGGTTTATCTGCAAGAAAGGTACTGGTCGGTGGCGGAGTGGATTCGTTCCACACGCCGATCAATTGGACCTATATCTTGACTTCTAGTTGAGAAATCAATGACAAACTACTGGACGTAAACTAGCCTAGTAAATTGCAAATAGCCATTAGATGCTGGAAGTCATTACAACGTCCTGCAAAAAAAAAAAAAAAAGGTGCAGAATAAAAAAAAAAAAGTACTGTATGATGTAAATTCCCGGTAAATTATTTCACCTGGTAAATTATATTTATATAATGCATTATTTAAATTCCACACTATCAGATCTAGTGGCAAATTATATTTATATAATGTGTGACTTAAATTCCATGCTTTCACGTCTACTGTTCTACGTGGCAACTTGTATTTACACAATGTAGGACTTACATTTTTTAAAAATGCAAGAAATAAATGTAGTCACAACAAGCACACGGGAAATCATGATGTTCCCCTTCATTTCCATGGCCAGTTGTGCACCAACAAAATAATAACTTCAAATCTTACAAAACGCGTGAGCCACTCTAGCGCACTGAAGAGTACCCTCGACTGCCTCACGGACGGTAGTCATGTGTTTAGATCCCCCTAGAGTCAGACATTTCTTATTCATTGACCTTGACTCCCTGATCTCCGCAGCCGAATACAGGGTTCTGGGAAATTTTCTGGCAAGTGACACCGACGAGCAAGATACAAACTCGAATGTTCTATAATTCTGCGGTTATCATTATACATATAGTACGCATCATTGCGTAATAAGGGGTACTTTACTTTACTTTACTTTACTTTACTTTACTTTACACGCAAACGTAAACCCAACAACATGACAGTACACCCGTTACGAGAGAAACCATCTTAAAACGCTGCAACCAACTTCTAAAATTTTTTAAATGTTAAAACTGTCGAACGACAGCTAGTAAGAATTAGCATCTTATCTGTGCGGCAATAATCATCACTTCTTCAACTGCAACTGCGCAGCTGCTGCTGCTGCTGCTGCTGCTACTACTACTACTGCCGCTGCTGCTATTACTACTACTACTACCACCACCACCACCACCACAATAACAACAACAACAACAACAACAACAACAACAACAACTACTACTACTACTACTACTACTACTACTACTACTACTACTACTACTACTACTACTACTACTACTACTGCAAATACTATTGCAATATAAAACTGCTGCTGTTGTTACCACCACTGTTTCTGGTAGTACTGAAGCAGCTATCTAATTTTACCAATGTTAATGCTGCTATGTAAACAGCTACCACTGTTACAAACAATCAACAATACATTATTATTTATGAAATCATAGAATCATAAAAATATAACTGTACAGAATAATGCTGAAAATACCATGGACAGCCACAATAAGTAATGAAGAGGCTAAGCCATAAAGACAACGTATCACAATCATCAGATTGTCACAATGATAGGACCTTTCGCCAGAAAAGAAAACCTAGATCATATTGTAACACATGGAAAGAGTAACGGAGAAGGGAAACATTAGAATATGGTAACACACGGAAAGAGTAATAGGAACATTTAACACTAGAATATATTGTAACAAAAGGTAAGATATTATATATAACGGAAAAGGGAAAACTAGAAACTATTGTAACACATGCAAATATTAATGGGAAAATATAAATGTAGAATATATTGTAATGCGTTGTTAGTTTAGTTTAGTTTAGTTTAGTTTAGTTTAGTTTGCGTTGTTAGATTAATGGAAACGGGAAGCACTAGAAAATACTGTAACACGTGGGAACATCCACGGGAAAAGTTACAACTACAATATATTACAACACATGAACAAGATTAATAGATACATTTTAAACTAGAATGTATTGTAATGCATAGTAAGATACAATAGCACGTGACAATATTAATGGAAAAGTTTAAAAAAAGAACAAAGAATATATATGGTTAGATTAAAGCAAAAGAGGAAAAATAATGGAAATTTTAATAAAAGCAGTTAAAACTAGAATATATTGTATCACATGGAAAGATTAATTGGAAATGTTAAAGTAGAGCAAATTGTTCCACATGGAAAGAATAATATCAAAAGGAGATAGACGAAGACAACCTGACAAGTTTCTAGATAGCCTTCATCAAGGGCAGATTTCAGCACATCAAGGGATACCTTAGCAAAATGTGGAGAATTATGATCGCCAGTGCCAGCTGACAGGCACGTGATATACTGGTCATTAATAATAATAATAATAATAATAATAATAATAATAATAATAATAATAATAATAATCATAATCATAATCATAATAATAATAATATCGTAACTGAATATTATTAGTATTGACAGTGTATATAAAGTAGCTATATCACTCATAACTGACACTTACATTTAACAGGACTTCATTAGTAGCTGCTACAATTTATTATTATTATTATTATTATTATTATTATTATTATTATTATTATTATTATTATTATTATTATTATTATTATTATTATTATTAAAGGCAGATAGTACACTTTATCGTAGCAAGAACATAAAAGTCTGTTCGGTGTTGCTAACAGAGCATTCTAGTCTGGAAACAATCGTTTCTTTTAGAATGCTTCGTCTGCTTCTTCTCCGCGGTACTCACGCAGCCCTCAGCGCCAATGCCACGCGCATACAAGCACTAGGTATTTTCAGGTTTCTGGAATTTGTAAATGTTGAAAATGGCGAGTGGCCACCTTGCATGAGGGCCGTGAGTTCTGGTAAAACCGTCTTTCACTGCGATGTGTTTGTTGGACTGATTTCAGCGATAGCAAACACGGCTTTCATGCAAAGAAATATGAACCGACGTTGTCTACATCTGATGTACAAATAAAACGAGGTTAACTGGGATAAAGCAGTGAAAATGAACATTAGAATAAACAACAGCAACAACAACACGTGGACACGATAACAAATAAAGGAAGGCATTGCGGTGAGAATCCTTCATCCGCCAACAATTACAACTCCCTGGTGTTACTGAGGTCTTTAAGGTAAGCAAACAATAGCAACACTGTAACATATCATGCGTGTCGTAAGAGGCGACTAAGGGGGATTGACATGGGATTAGCTACCCCATCTCGACGAGAACCTTAGCTACATAATCCAATCAAACATGAAAAAGTCTAAAGAATTAGAAAGAAGAATAACTCAGCCAACCAAGATGAAAAAAAAAATAAGATGCATGACGCGATGGGGAAAAACCAGAAAGGGGCTGTTTCACCGACTTACTCCTGTAACCTAGGAAAATGGCTAGAAGTGGCACCTGGAATGTTAGAACTATGTATAAATTGGGAAAGACAACACAGGTGGTGAAAAAATAAACAATTACAGTATTAATATTTTGAGATTATGCTAAACAAGTTACAAAATAGCAGACAAGACGCTTCTAAACACACGAGAAACAGTTCCATATCAATAGACATATCATAGGATAATACACATCACAATGTGGGAGCCGTCCTAACGCTATCAAATAGGCAGAGAATACACTGACAGGCAGGGAGAAAGCAGGGAGTTCTAGAATAACGGAAATAAATAAATAAATAAATAAATAAATAAATAAATAAAAACAAAATGTAAATATAAATATGATCCAGTGTTACGTTACGAACAACAAATATGGTTGAATCACTCAAGGACGAATTTTACATAATACTTCAAAGTACTATTAATAATAAAAGAATTAGCAATATGAGCATTGTGATGTGTGCTCTGAATTCAAGATAGTATCGGATATCACAGGCTATGAAGAGATCATGGGAAAGCACGAACTTTGTGTATTGAATAAACATGGAGAAGTATTCACCAGTTCAATGTGTAATTATATATGCCATAGGTGGAGTGTTCTCCCACGTAAAAGAATACATAAAGCAATGTGGGTATCACCAGACCACTATACGGAAATTAAAAGTGACCATATCTGTAGTATTAATAAATTTTCATCACCTCTATATGTGGTAAACATTTTTAGAGTTGTTAGATAAAAAAAAACAACAACAATAACAAAGGAACGAAAACATATATTATGAATAGCTCTGGAAAACCTGAAACACACTTAAACGCGCACACACACACACACACACACAGAGAGAGAGAGAGAGAGAGAGAGAGAGAGAGAGAGAGAGAGAGAGAGAGAGAGAGAGAGAGAGAGAGAGAGAGATTAATATAACAGCAAAAAACAGAATTGCTTAAATCTTAGACTATGAAAAATACATAGACGCAAATAAAGAGTCAGGACGCGGACAAAAGCGGATACAAGACAATGCTTAGACGACATAGGAAAAAACAAAACAGTGAAGTTCTATACAAGAGACAACATTGCAGATGTAGATGTTCTCGCGAACGAACGAAGAAGAAATACAGGAAAGTGTGACAGAAGTAGCAGTGGTGAAAGGAAACATCAGAGACAACATTTTAGTCCAACTGACCCTACACCGGTCCGTTGGACTAAAATTTGACTTATCATCCCTGACTTGTTGACGTAAATTACAAGTACCTCAGAAGTCGGAGCCATATCGCCTGATGGTGAGGGACACTGGTCCCTCAAGCTAAGATTAGGGAAAGCTAATCCACACGCAAAAATACTTCTGTGTACTAGAACCCTGACCTAGGGGTTAGCGTCTTTCTCCGTAATCCCGTATACTCTCGTGAGTGTCGTGATGTGCGAGAGAATTGGTAGCGGTTCTCGCCGCGTCAGTAACTTACGGGGTATGTGAGCCGGTCGCTCAGAAAGCAGTGGCAAACTACTGAGCGTTATCTTGACTAGTACATCAACCCCAGCTGAAAAATGCTAGTGTTGACTGCAACGTCCTGTACGGGATATGCAACATTTAAAGGAAAAAAAAACAACTAGAAGTAGTAGCACGTGTATAGACTACGATTGAGGTCAAAGCGAGTGATGGCAAAACTCCTATCATTTGACTTCTCCTATGATTGACTAGTCTTCTGTATATCAGGACATCTAAAAACCACAATGGTAACTCATTTAGAAAGAAAAACCAATTACGGTAAGTTTCCGAGCACAAAAGGGGTTTTGGAAACCACAAAACAAACACAGAATCAGTAGTTGCCAATCACATCAGACTTAAAGGAGGATTGAATTAGATGGATCAATACTTATAGTTAAGTTAGTTGCATATCCTTTACATGACGTCGCAGTCAAGACCAGCATTTTTTGGTATTGTGATCTCTGGGCAAGTTTACGTTCAGTAGTTTATACTTACAGTAATAGACTAAGTAAGAGATGACATCACGTGTGCACATATAGTTGAATATTTTGTAACATAAGCTGAATAACGGTTGCCCCTTGGAGATACTGCAGTTGTATTGTGAAGCGATAAGCCTTCACATATTTTAGGCTGTTTGAATAATGAGATGGTTGGACAGTTCCCTTCCTCGCCACTTTTCCTTTCCAGACAAATAAATAAAAAAAAAAAAGCAGGTGCCATTTTATCAGAATAAGATAGCCCCAGAGACAGATGCATTTGAACAAAATAAGAAACCAAGATCTTGGTAAGTTCCTTCTTCCTCTTCTTCTTTCACTCGCTTGAAATTGATTGTCTATATTTGCAACGTTGTCTCTTGTATAAACTCCACAGCCTTGTTTAGTTCGCCCAATGGTTCATACAGTTTATCTTCCACTGTTGTTTCTCTAGGGGAGCGGCTGACCGAGTGGCTAAGAACGCCGGGTTCTCCGTCGGGAGACCCGAGTTCGAATCCTCGGTAAGGTGTGGATATTTTTATGTCGAGGGCAAAAATAAATTCCTAACCTGCACAGTTCGCGGCGACTGCACTAGCCAGGCGCCTTAATTCCACAGGCTCAACCCCCCCCCCCCCCCCCCGCCCCCACCCTACACTGCAAGATACTATAAGCAGTAGATGACAGTTTTTGACAGTTGTTTCTCTAGGTCAGAAGATGTGCCTAGATACGTCGTATTCGGTGCAGTCTTGGAGCAGGGCCGTGCCGTGCTATGATACAGATAAACACAAGAAATAAATGGGGAGAACCGGTGAGGCTACTAAGACGATTACATAAATAGACACACATAGTATTATTTGGCGCTCACAGGTGAAGAAGAAGAAAGAAATAGAGATTAGAAGACTCACTCCATCCATCCATCATGTGCCATGCCGGTAAGCGTGGGCGGTCATGTTCTGCCATCTCACTCGATCACCAGAGTCGTGGGTCAGCTCCGTGTTTCTGTCTCGACCATGCCACAAGGCCAAGCCATCCAGGTACTTGCTTCTAGGTCTTCCCCTTGGTCTGTTCCCCTCGATCTTACCAGTTGTCACAAAGTTCTCCAATCCATCTCTTCTCATAACATGCCCAAAAAATTGTGACTGTCTACGTCTAATGTCTCTAATCAGTTTTCGATCTTTATTTGTTTCTTGAAGAACTTGTTTATTGGTCCATGGTATTCTTTGAATTTTCCTCAGAAACAGCTATCAGATGTTTTTCAGCTTGACTGCTCATTGTCCAAGCTTCACATCCATATAAAAGCACAGGTTCTATGTAGCATCTCAACACTCTTTTTCTCGTTTCAATTGACATCTTTTTATTGGTCAGTATGTTTTTCATCTTGCTAAAGGCTACTTTTGCCATGGCGATTCTTGTTCTAATCTCTTCAAGGCATCTCCCATCAGATGCTATTACTGTTCCGAGATAATTGTACCTATTCACTTGCTGAAGCATATTCCCATTTACTTGTATGTTACATTGTGGTATTTCGTTCTTCCTAGTGACGACCATAATCTGTGTCTTTTTACAATTTAATTCTAACCCTAGTTGTTCACTGTGTGTAACAACCGCATCTACTAAATTTTGCAGGTCCTGTTCATTGTCTGCAATCAAGACTGTATCATCTGCATATCTAATGTTATTGATGCATCGTCCCCCAATGTTGATTCCTTCCATATCTTCAATATTTCTGAAAATACTTTCTCTGTACAGGGAAAACAGATCTGGAGACATTACACACCCCTGTCTCACACCTCTCTTAATATGCTGTTATTGGCTTACTTCATTATCAACTCTTATGGCAGCTTGTTGTTTCCAATATATGTTCTTTTACAAGTCTAAGGTCTTTTCCATCAATCTGTAGATCCTCAAGCATCCTTATCATGTTGACATGTCTCACTTTATCGAAAGCCTTTATGCAGTAGCTCTAGTAGCTAATGTCTAGTTGTAGTGTCTAGTTGGTCGTGCGTCGAAGTACACTTGTTCCTGCAGCGAGGCGCCATCGTCATTTGGAGGCGACAGGTTCGATCCCGGTTGGTAAATATTATAGCTTTCAAATTTTATGTTGTCTAGTGCGTCTTCTAATCAACATTTCCTTTTTCTTCTTCTGTGAGCGCCAAATAATACTATGTGTGTCTATTTATATGATACAGATAGGCGGCCGCATCAGGCGGCACCGTAAGGGGGTGGCATAATAAGCGAAGGAGGAGCGGCATTCGAAGACTTGCATCATTAAGGGGCGGCATTTCGAAGACTTGCATCATGCTGAGAAAACCTACCGCACGGCCCTGGAGTATGTGATCTGCTGTATGCGGAGCCTAACCACATGTGCACATGGCTAATTTGCCAATCTTAACTTTTGTATACACATGGTTGCGTAATCGATTATGTCCTGTTCTGAGGATCAGAATAATGATTTTTTTCTGGCCTGCCCATAAAATTGTAATCATCTTGTGTGGTGTTGGTGGCTGTCTGATCGATTTTTATGACATCTTGGTAAGCGAGTTGACTATCCACAAAGCTTCCTTTGTAACAATCATCGTACTATTAAAAAGCATGTAGACAATTTAACAAGGATCGTCTCAGGTGCTAAAACATGAAATGAAAGTTGACATTTGAATCACCAATGTGAAGTAAATAATTGAAATGCAAGGTACAATTTGAAACTCGTCGGATACAGCAACAAGAAGTCATCATCATCATCACCACGAGCACCACTATCATGATTCATCATCATCATCATCATCATCATCATCATCATCATCATCATCATCATCATCATCATCATCATCATCATCATCATCATCATCATCATCATCATCATCATCATTATCATCATCATCATCATCATCATCATCATCATCATCATCATCATCATCATCATCATCATCATCATCATCATCCGTGGTGAAGGAGTTACAGACGCAGTTCGTAATCTCGCAAACCTGCATTCGAAACACAGCTGTGGGCGATTTGGCAGCAAATCTCCTTACATTGCGTGTTTTAATGAAATGGTATGGGTGCCGGTCGTTCATAAAGCAATGGCAAACTACTGATCGTAAACGTGCCTAAGAATCACAAACAGAAAGAAAAAAAAAGTGCTGGGGTTGACTGCAACATTCTGTAAAGGATAGGCAACTAACTTTAATAAGAATGTATTATTCTCTCTGGTTTCCTTTGCACGCTTTCTTACAGTACTAAAAGCTGTGACATGAACTAACTTAAAATACAATTAAGTTTCATAGCAAGAACCGCTTGTGTGAACTTAAAGTATTGGGCCCATCACATTTTGTAGGTCAGAGTGCACGGGGGTAATAGTTTTCTCTCCCGCAGCGAACGACGAGAGTCGACATCGAACCCTCGTTCTCCCGCGCTCATGCCATTGTCGACATAACGTCCTAACCGTAACGCCACGATGTTAAACAAATACCTGTTATTTAGGCTGACATTATAGCTTTCAGTTGTTATGTTGTCTGGTGCGTCCTCTAGTCTCTACTTCCTTCTTCTCACTTCTATGAGCGCCAAACAATACATGTGTGTTTAGTTATGAACTGACCTAAAATTTAAACCACACTGTATACACGGTTGTGATCCAAACACATTGCATTTACGCTGAAATTTGAACCCCCATCATACAGATAGATGTGAACCAAACACATGGTATTTACGCTGAAATTTGAACCCCCATCATACAGATAGATGTGAACCAAACACATGGTATTTACGCTGAAATTTGAACCCCCATCATACAGATAGATGTGATCCAAACACATGGTATTTACGCTGAAATTTGAACCCCCATCATATAGATAGATGTGATCCAAACACATGGTATTTACGCTGAAATTTGAACCCCCATCATACAGATAGATGTGAACCAAACACATGGTATTTAGACTGCAACTTGAACTCAGATTATACATCTATGTGAACGTTTTTTTTTTTTTTTTAACATATCCTTTTTACAGGACATTGAATCAACACCAGCATTTTCCACCTGCTGTTGATGTCTTTGCAACTTTTAAGTTCAGTAGTTTGCCATTGTTTTCTGAACGACCGGCTCACATACCTTTCCGTAAGAAACCAGCGCGACACGATCTACTGCCAAATCTCGCTTAGCTGTGTTTCGAACATGGGTATGCGGGATTACGAACAGCGTCCTTAAAACTTTTGTCAGGGAGACCGGCCTATATGAACTAGACATATGATATTTAGGTTTAAATTTGATTCTCCTCTCATATCTCCCTATGGATATGATATGATATTTAGGCTAGAATGTGAATCGCACCTTATATTTCGATGTGAAATAAACACACACTGTTTTGGTTGCAGTTAGCCCAAGGGCTGTTATATTAATTAACCCAATACGTATTTATCGATTGGTGTGACATAATGGCGTTTTCAACTGTCGTGTGTGAATATAATTTATAATTTGAGTCTGCTTTGAATTTTGAAATTGTAATCTCATCCATAGGCCTTCGTTGGCATGTGGAGTGTTCAGCCTTCACATGTCTGTTGGGCTTTTAAACTGGCAGTGCCATGAGCACCGTTCTCGTAATTCGCTACGAAAGGGAGAGACTGGCCACTTAATCCTTACTGGACTCAGACCTGCACAATATGATGGTTGTAACAATTCACAAACTCACGGCAGATTCCTGATACGGGACTTGATTGAGTGGTTGACACCCCCCCCCCCCCTCGCCTTTTTCGCCCACCTTCAATAATCTATAATATGGCGGAATTTCCCCCTTTCCAATATAACGTCTTCATCAGCCAAATAATGCACACACAAAACACAACATATAATCACGGAGAAGACCTTCCACTGACTACATTAAGCCATAAGAACGAGTTGAGAAGAATGAAAGGATAAAAAAAAATGAAAAAAATGAAGAGAAAATGAAAATTAGAAGAACAAAATTTGCTACTTATCTCAGAATCGCAGGCTGTATGGGTTCTAGTGCATTGCTCACACATAGCCGAACTTTTATACAAGTTAAATTTATCACCAAACCCAAAATATCATGTTCAGCCCTTCAGTGTTATAACTGAGATGTAAAGTATCTAGGGAGCAGCCCTAGTGCAGTGGCTAACGTGCTTGCCTCCAAGCCCGGTTGTCTTGTGTTCGAATCCACCTTAAGGAAGCGATAGAAAAAAAATTGATCTGGGATCCCAGGAAGACCCAGCCTAAAATTGGCACCAGCAAATGTTCCGGAGAGTAAAGGCAGCCGGCGTAAAATTAACCCTATCATCCATTGAATGTCTTGAATTATATGGTACATTGTATGAATCACCAAAAACAAAATAAAAGCAACCACAAACAGAAGTAGAATCTGCAAGCCGCATAGTTTTATAAACCAATCGGCATTCTAGGGGTGATGTTTTGAATATCTCACCGCCCGCCTTTACTTCCCAAAGCATTCCCTGGTACCAATTTTAGGCTGGGTCGAACTGTGAGACCAGGTAAATGTAAAATTAGCTAGCTTCTGCACTACGTGGCACCCTTCTTTAAGGGTAAAATTGCGATAGCAAAAATATTTCAAACAATAATAACCACGCATTGTCTTGTAACCTGTCAATATTGTTGTTAAGAATGTCAAGAGTGTTATGCACATGACATCAAGGTGCAGACAAATATGGTGACGTCACAAGTACCGTTTAAAGATGGTCGCCCCACTTTTGACATGCACCAAGGAGATGCAGCGTTCTGTTATCTTTTTTTTTTTTTTTTAAATTCAGTGAAGGGGTGAAACCTATAGAAAATCATCGGCAAATGAAGGTCCAGTATGGTGATGCGTGCCTGTCAGTCCAGTAAATGCATGAGTGGAGTAGGAAGTTTCAAAACGGTATGACTTCTATGACAGACTGTTCACGATCGGGCCAGGCACACCGAGTAGTGACCTCAGAGAATCTTTTTATACAGGAATCCAAGCAATTTATCAGCTCTAGAGAACTTGCATTGAACGCAGTGGTAACTACCTCGAAAAATTGTATATTTGTTCTTTACTTGTTCACAATGTATTCACCACTTTATTGCACACAGAAGCTACCTACCTAAATGTTCCAGTCTCATCCCATAGATCACCCCCCCCCCCCTCCCTGCCAAGGAGAATCTTTCACAGTGCACGAACTCAACAAGACATACGAGGCTCCCAGGGCGTATATTCCAGAACCAAACATGCTATACTTATTACTCCGCTGGTTTGTATTCTACTGTTGAATTGTGTACCTGGCCAACGGTTTATTTGGAGCGTTCTTTTCGATTTCCAACTGCCGACGGATTTTTAACGTGCGCACCGTGCGCGCGACTCTCCCTAAACTTTCGCCCTAGTCCAAGACGACTGGACGTCCGATCCACAACTCCAGGATTAGTATGATTCGTAAGAAGTACACCGTGCATTCTTCTTTTGTAATAATCTAAACAATCCACACTTTTAATGAACCCAAGTCTGTACCACAGAGAGGCGGATGTCAAAACCCATAAGCCAATCCACCCGGCATCCTTTTCCCTCCCCGTTTCTGAACACTATAAGGACGCTCTGGTTATTGAAATGTACCAACACGGACTGTCGAAATATATATATATATATATATATATATATATATATATATATATATATATATATATATATATATATATATATATATATATATAACCGGCTTCGTGGCCGAGGGGTTAGCAGCTTTCTCCGCTAACCCCGAATACTTTCGTCACGTGACGCGACGAGAATTAGCAGTGGTTCGAATCGCAAAAGTGACTTATGAGAGTATGGAGCCGGTCGCTCAGAAAGTCGTGGCGTGCTGATGAGCGTAATCTAGCCTAGGAATCAACATACAGCTGAAAGATGCTGGTGTTGACCGCAATATCCTGAAACAGGATGGAAACGCGGGGAAAATATATATATATATATATATATATATATATATATATATATATATATCCGGGATCCGGGACTGTTTCCGGATCCGGTCAGGGATATGCACTACTGACGAGCTCAAATGAGGGCGAAACTCGAGTATAGTGCTTCCATATTGACGTGGATAGGCCTTAGGTTCATACCAGAATGCGATCGGCGTTGCCAGTAGTGGGTTGTGCTCAATATTTAAATTTCAAATCCCGAAACAACCACATAATCAATATATATATATATATATATATATATATGAAATAACGCCGGCACGTTTTCAAACTCTTGTATTCACACCAGATACTGTTTTTGGACATATAGAGACGTAACAGAATCGCAGGTGGTGTAGCGCTTGAAAACC
This sequence comes from Cepaea hortensis, assembly GCA_963921405.1. Taxonomy (NCBI): domain Eukaryota; kingdom Metazoa; phylum Mollusca; class Gastropoda; order Stylommatophora; family Helicidae; genus Cepaea; species Cepaea hortensis. Next base: position 179,029,879 of record OY992877.1, read on the forward strand.
ATCCTCTCAACCGAGAGCTATAGGTACAGGTGTTTTAGTATCAGATGTGAAGTAATAACATGAACCTGTCCACCATGTGGCGATTGCTTCAGTACAAGCAATCTTTACGTCTCACCCTGTTCCCAAATCACCCACTACACCTGAAGTGGCACAATTTGTTGTTAAGAGAGGTAAAGAAATAGAGACAACTGCTACATGAACGGTGTTGAATCACGTGACCTACCTACATCCCAGGCAGGCTGATGCCCCTGGGCTTGCCAGGTACTAAGGAGAAACAGACAATAGGATAATTTTAGCTCATTAATAGGCTTTACCTAGAAATTTCTTTGATTTTTTGTTTTCGTTTTTTAAAAAAAATATCCCTTACATGACGTTGCAGTCAACATCAACATTTTCAGCTGCTGTTGATGTACTAGGCAATATTACGCTCTGTAGTTTGCCTTTGCTTTCTGAGCGACCGGCTAAAATGCACCTTAAGTTACCGACGCGGAGAGAACCGCTACTAATTCTCACGCACGTTACGTTAGTCACGAGAGTATACCGGATTACGGAGAAAGTCATGTAACACCTGGACCAGGGAGACTGGCACCTAGAAATTACTAAGAAAAAATTTGTTGTATAATATCTTCCTCCTTCAAGTATAGATTGCGTTTATTTTTGGCGGTTAAAAAAAAAACAAAAACATAATGTCTTTATCATCATCATCATCATCATCATCATCATCATCATCATCATCATCATCATCATCATCATCATCATCATCATCATCATCATCATCATCATCATCATCATCATCATCATCATCATCATCATCATCATCATCATCATCATCATCATCATCATCATCATCATCATTTTTATCATTATCATCATATCCACTGACATCTATGCAGTGAATGTTGCCGGTAATGGATGTGCAGTAATTTCTGTCGGAACATTTGGTTTAATCTGTATTTGACTGACAAGTTACTTTATTTGGAAAATTCACTGTGACGTCCCATCTCTCCCATGGTGGGCACCCATTCCTTCATGTTTGTCCCGCACCTCACTCTTCTGCCTCGTGAGCTGTTCGCCCTGGTTATCAAGTTATCCGCCCCATTGACCGTCCCAGTCTCCGCCTCCCAAGGCTGGACATTACTATGAATTCCTCCACAGACCGCTCGTGTAATGTTGCGCTTGTCTACACAGAAAGTGGACCGAGTACAATCTCCAGGAGAGACATAATTATTTCTTCCAATCAGTACGGCTACGGGCTCAACCCAGCCTCATAAACTTGGGTCCCAGATAATTTTCAGAAGTTTTCTAGACATTGTCTCCACATAAACAGATTCACACGTATTAATTGAGGCTCACAGAAGTAGAAGAAACAGGTGGAGATTAACGGATACACTAGTTGGTTATTTTCATATCCTTACAGGACGTCGCAAATTAACCCCATCATTATTTGGCGGTTTGTGATTTATTGGCAAGTTTACATTCTGTAGTTTGCCACTGCTTTCTGAATAACCGGCACTCATACCATCTTATGAAAAACAACACAAGGCGGCCTGCCGCCAAATTACCCGCAGCTGTGTTTCGACAGCGGTTTGCGAGATTACGAATTGCGTCCGTAACTCTTTCTCCACAGAGCAGAACACTAGACAATATGAAAATTAACAACTATAGTTACTATTCCGGAGTTCGAACCTACGACAGGTGTGAACTCCGACATGGTAATTATAGCTATCCATTTTATTTGGTGTCTAGTATGTCCTCTGCCTGCATCAGTGGCTTTTTGTTCAATGAACGCAATTTCACAATCCTGAAAATTCTAATTCGAAATCAACTGCAGTCGATTTGGAAGCAGACTGCCTTGCGTATATTTTCAAAACCGTATGAACGTCGGCGTTCAGAAAGCAATGGCAAACTACTGAAAGTAAAATATCCTTGAAAATAAAAGGAAAAAAAAATAGCTAAAAAATGCTTGAGTTTATACGGCGTCCTGTAAAAGACATGAAACTAACTTTTATTATGAATGTGTCCTCAAATCTCAACTTCTTTATTCTACTCATACGAACGCCAATCAATACTTGTGAACGTGTGCATTTGCTGTCTACATGGCCTGAAGAGTTCTGTATCAATTGATAAGAATTGTTTGGGAAATAAATCGAGGAGGAAAGGAATTGGCCACCCCACCTCATACATCGGGGCGTAGAATATATTGAGGCCTCAAACTTCACACCCCTACGGCAGTATCTACTATGAGACTACCTTTACTTATTATTCCTGTAATTTAACTAGTCTGCCCAAACCGTGGCTACTACCATACATCAGGGGTATCCGTGGAGTCAATCATGAACGATGGACAGGAACTCGACATGGACGATGACAGGAACTCGTCATATACGATAACAGGAAAACCGTGACCACTACCGGACATGAGCGGTATCCGCGGAGTCAGTCATACTCGACATGGATGATGACAGGAACTCGTCATGGACGATGACAGGAAAACCGTGACCACTACCGGACATGAGCGGTATCCGCGGAGTCAGTCATACTCGACATGGATGATGACAGGAACTCGTCATGGACGATGCCAGGAACTCGTCATGGACGATGACAGGAACTCGTCATGGACGATGACAGGAACTCGTCATGGACGATGACAGGAACTCGTCATGGACGATGACAGGAACTCGTCATGGACGATGACAGGAAAACCGTGACCACTACCGGACATGAGCGGTATCCGCGGAGTCAGTCATACTCGACATGGATGATGACAGGAACTCGTCATGGACGATGACAGGAAAACCGTGACCACTACCGGACATGAGCGGTATCCGCGGAGTCAGTCATACTCGACATGGATGATGACAGGAACTCGTCATGGACGATGACAGGAAAACCGTGACCACTACCGTACACCAGAGGTATCCGCGGGGTCAGTCATACTCGACATGGACGATGACAGGAAAACCACACTGGTTCTTGACTTTCCAACATGATATTGCTAAGTGAATTTCAGTGATTGATTCCAGTGAATCACCAACCCTATGTCCACACTCTGTTAGATAATAATTATAATGATAATCATCAGCTCTCAAAGGAGTTTGTATTTACAATATTTTAACACTCAGATGTATATTATAGTTATGGCTCGATGCTCGCCTACCATACCGGTGGTCTTGGGTTCGAACCTTTAAATTGACATGGGCTTCTTTTTCGAACCAGTCAAAAATGGGTACCGAGGAATGTCTTGGAAAGTAAAGGCGGCCGACGCGATACCAACCACATCACTGACTGAGTGCCGTTTGGTCTATGAAAATATGGCTAACTCCACATGCTCAACTCGCTTAAGCGTGTACACGGGACCTTTACTTATTTACAAACCCGTGAGACTCACCGTAACTCATCTCATGATGGCATAAACATATAATGACAATGTGTTGATTGTGCACGGGTCTATAATATTGATTTTCTCAACTGCGTTTTCCCACAGCTGTGTGATCTGACAAAATACATACAAGAACAGCTTGACTGAAAAGTTCTTAGATAAGTTCTTTCAGCCTCAATTAGCGGGACAACCAGCTTTATGTGTTCCGTATCGCTGAAGATGCTATCAGATGCAAGCGTTTCAGTACAGCAAACTACACACAGGAACTGGAATGTTGGCGAAATGGGAGGCTATAAAAACCAAGAGATTAATACATGAGTACATATTGATTGGTGGTGTGTGTGTGGTCCCGGTAGATAGTCGGTGATTTAGGCAAACAAGAACACCGTGGAAATCGTTATTTTGTGATTTAGGCAAACTAGACGGCCGTATGAATCGTCAGCTAGTGATTTAGAAACGTCGGCTGTCTAGGTCGTGACCAAATGGTGTACACAAACTAGGCGGCCGTCTAGATTGTTATTCAGTGATTTAGACGGCTGCTAGTTTGTCTAACTCACTGGCAGCAATCTAGACAGGCGCCTGTCTATATCGCCAAATAAAGATCTAGACAGTCACTCAGTGTGTCAAAACACTGAAAACGATATAGACGGTCGCTTAATTTGTCTGAATCGCTGACAAAAATCTAGACGGCCGCCTGTCTAAATTACTAAACACGATCTAGACGGCCGCTTAATTTGTCTGAATCGCTGACAGAAATCTAAACGGCCACTTGTCTAAGTCACAAAATAACCATCTAGACGGCCGCTTGGTTTGTCTGAATCACTGACAAAGATCTAGACGGCCACTTGTCTAAATAACCCAATAGCGATCTAGACACCTGCTACATCATCATCATCATCATCATCATCATCATCATCATCATCATCATCATCATCATCATCATCATCATCATCATCATCATCATCATCATCACCACCACCACCACCACCACCACCACCATCATCATCATCATCATCATCATCATCATCACCATCATCATCATCATCATCAAGTACCAGCTGGCGTAGGCATTCATGTCTCTCCATAGATCTCTGTCTTTGGTGTCATGGATCAACTTTGCTGATGATATTCCATGACACCGTCTGAATCTATCCAGCATAATTTTTCTTTGTCTGCCTCTGCCTCTCTTCCTCTTGATCTTTCAAATTGTCACGATGTTCTCCAATGCTTCTCTTCTCATCATATGACGAAAGAAAGCTGTTTATATCTTTCTTATTGTTGTATATAATGTTCTAGTTTCATTAGCCTCTTTCAGGCAATCGTTGTTAGTTACTCTGTCATTCCAAGGAAGTCGCAACATTCGTCGCAGGAACCACATCTCTGTTGCTTCCAAGTTCTTCCTTATTTGTTAATTTACATTCCAAGATTCACGGCCTTGCAGTAAAACTGGTTCTATATGCATGCCCTGTTATGTTCTTAATCTCTGTTGTACATCTTCCATCTGATGCTATAAATGCCCCAAGGTATTTACAATTATCCAATTAGTTACGAATGCTCCCTTTTATTTCCATTTCACATTTTGGTGTCACCTTTTTCTTTGATATTACCATTGTTACTGTTTTCTTGATATTCAAGGAGAGTCCTTTCTGTGCACACTCTGTTACTACAATGTTCAACAATTATTTTAGATCCTTTGCATTATCCGCCATCAACACTGTGCAATCTGCATGGCGTATAGAGTTTATATTATAACCTCCGATTAGTATTCCTGGCTTCTCATTGATCTCTCTCATTATTATCTCGTTATTGAGGGAGAAGAGATCCGGTAACAAAACACATTCCTGTCGTACCCCTAACTTTATTTGTTCATAATTGTTCTCTTTATTTCCCATTTTAATTGCTACTTGGTTTCAGTAAATATTCCCTATTATTCTGAGATCTTTCCCATCAATGTTAATATCTTCCAACATTTTAATCAGTTTATCATGTTTTACACGTTTTACTTAATAAAATATCTTGGCTTAGTATGTGAAGCAGAAAAGCAGAAATACATGCGTTTCTGTTCTCTGTTGATATTTCTATTAGCGTTCGTAATGTATGCATATATATATATATTGTTTGTACCATTTCCTTCCACAAATTCATACTGTTCTTCACCGATGTTTCATTTTTATTTTCTTACTTGTTCTTCTCATCATAATTGAGTAGAAGCTTAGTGACATGGTTTATGAGGTTATTGTGTGGATATCTTCTCATTTAATTGTTCCTAGTCTATTTGGTATAGCTATAAATACATATCACTCGGTAAATATCCGCTGCTGTAAATATTATTCAACAATTTGATTAATATATCTACTACAAATTCTCCCAGTACTTCTAAATCTTTTTCTGTGTGATTCCATTTGGCTCAGCTGATTTTCCTTTCTTCATATGTTTGACAGCGTCAGCAACTTCTTCGTTTAGAATCTTTTAGAATAGGTGGACTTAGTAAGTTACTTTCTTCTGTTAATTATTCCCTATGTCTATCATATAATTCTCGTATATACTTATTCCACCTCTTCATTATATTACCTTCCTCCAATAATATTTGTCCTGTTCTTGATTTCAAACATCTTGTATTTACTCTTACTTTTCTACCAGTGAGCTCACTGATTTGTCTGCCCATATTTTGTGTATCTTTAATAGAATTTAAGTCAATTTTAGTGCACTGCTTTTTTAACCAACTTTCTTTTGTCTTCACACATTTATCTATTATTTATTATTTATCTTATCAAACTCTAATTGGTCATTTTACTCAGTTTTCTTTTGGCCATCAATTTAAGATTTCTTCAGTCATTCTTTTTATCTTAGCTCTTAGGCTTATTTCTGGTAATATTCCTTTGCTTGTTTGATGAATGGAGTCCCTTAACAGGCCGCTTAGTTTGTCTAAGTCACGTAATAACAACCTAGACGGCCTGTTAGTTTGCCTGAATCTCTAACCTAAAGATTGTTCTTTTTGTTTTAAATTGGCAGTGAGAGGAATGAGCCTGGTGGTTAGAATCTCGATACTAGTTTGTTTGTACGCGTCGTCTCAATGAAGCGACATTTCTTATTGTTGTTTGTTCATTTGCTGCTTCTCAAGTTTTGTCGTTGCCTTGAGTTCGCGCGAACTTCGCCATAAACCTGCATCTCTCATCAGTGTCCTCAGCAGGAGACAAGCCAACGTTTACTCGCGTTTCCCAATTTCGCATGACTAATAAGAAAGCTTAAGATGTATGATCTCATTATTTCAGCGTTGCCGCCAATTAACCCCAAGTGTGGTAGAAATTCCACGTTACCTTGACGACATATAATAATGCTTGGTTTACGGTGAGCTGTGCTGTTCTATGGGAAAATTGAAATACTTCGGAGATTGTGTTCATTAAATAGATGCCATTGTCAGGTTATTAATCCGCATAACTTCAATGGAATATGCAGGTTTGAAATAATGTGAAAATACTGAGCGTTTGCAGCGTTGAATTTGAATCCCTTATAAATGAAATGTAATATGGTAAAAATTAATTAGATGATCGTCTTCGTTTTCTGTCTCGACTGAACTCAAACCGCACTGGTGTCCTCAGTAAAAGCAGCAGTTGAGTTTCAGATTCAAGACATGCCCGTAGAGTCTTTGCTGAAATAAAACTGTGTGATGGCACGTTTGTTTATATATATTTGGATATTTTTCAAACTGGTTGAGATTGTATACAATTAATGGGCGACTAGTGGCTCTTCTCTCTCTCTCTCTCTCTCTCTCTCTCTCTCTCTCTCTCTCTCTCTCTCTCTCTCTCTCTCTTTCTCTCTCTCTCTCTCTCTCTCACATACACACACATACACACACACGCGCGCGCGCACAAACACATACTCAAGCACACTTACAAAGAGAGATTGTCCGTAAGAGAGAGAACGTGAAGATAGAGAGAGAGGAGAGAAGAGAGAGAGAGAGAGAGAGAGAGAGAGAGAGAGAGAGAGAGAGAGAGAATCTGTTTACCATTTGTTAAATTTGTGATACATATGATACTTAAGCAGTTATCTCTTATTGACAAACTAAACATTATAACCCGATCTTGATTTGCAAGATGGTGATAGGCATCATCTGTCATTTTCTTGTGTAACAGGGTGATCCCTTGTCCAGTGTGCCATATACGAGTTTGGCAATCTGAAGCGGTATATCTCTAATATATGACAATTTTGCAAGGGTGGTTTTTGTAATATTAAATATATTACTACTCTGATGCAACAGTTGTCTGAAATGTAACATAAAATAAAAATGCAATACACATATCACGTTACTATGATCTCTGCCGTGTGTCAGTTCGTCATCTATCATTTCTGGTGTTTACTTGAGTAAATTAGTCGCATGTCCTTTACTGGACGTCACAATCAACCCCATCATTTACTGGTTGTTTATGACGTGAAAAAACAACAAAGAGAACACCGCAGGGCTCTTCACGGCTGCCACAGTTTTCTCCAGCTTCTCTCGCCTTTTAATGTGACCTCAACAATGACGATTGTCTTCTACACAGAATCGTAGTTTCTTCGTCTTCAGGAGTTAACCACATTTACTAATGGCCACTGTTTCTGGAAGGACATTTTCACACTTATCAGTGTTTTCAGTTGACAGACTGAAGTCAGCTAGAATCTTTAATTCGCAAAACAATTAAAACAATAATTATGACACTGATAATAATGTTTGTTTTGATTCAAGAAACCAGTTACGTTTATATATCTTCTTAGACCTTTGTCCCGTAGAAGGTCACCATAAGTTCTTTTGGCTGATTATAAAGAAATTAACTATTTATGATTCTAATTCAATTAACGAATTATCTTAGATTTATATGAGTTCTTGTAACGTTAACTTTAAGATTAATTGTTTCAAATATTGATGAGTTATTTCAGTTAAAATACGCGTACAATTTTTTTAAAGTTGTCTTGGAATGAACGAGCTGTGATATAATCAATATATTAACCTAAATAAATAAATGAATAAATTGTCACAAAGCAGGTTCATACTCTTGATCTGTGTTGTGATAACGCGCTATCCCAGCTTAAAGACCTGAGAGCAAGAAGGAATAGATGGCCAATCTTTCCCTCGCAATGACCAGCGACGAGTCCAGGTGTTGAACCTGTGTCCCATAGTACTCACGACATTACCAGTACAGTTCACTATCAACTTCGCTAGCACGAAAATAATTAATATATTATTTCAGAACTGTCTGCTAGTTAATTAGTTGTCATGAAATAAATCATCGTAAATTCACAGGTAATACAGAATTAATGAAATGCATACCAGATAAATTATCATATAATTAATGAATGTTACTAAAATGTATTAGGCGAGTTAGAATGAGCGTTGCTTGAATTTGTCCGCCATATGAACGCCCGTGCGCACGCACGCACGCACGCAGGCGCGCGCGCGCGCGCACACACACACACATTTAACAAATATAAAATACAGTGCATGACTATAAAAAAAAACCCAGCTGTAATATCAAAAAATGTGAAACGTATTGTGAAGTATTGTTAAATGGGAGAATTTATTCTTGGGTTATAAATATGAGTATATAAAGTAAAAACACACACATTTGGCTAATGTTACATACATGAAAGATACTTTAAAACGAGGGACGGGAAATGTACTGTAAGCTACGGGATTACACTTAAACGCAGTGTCACCGACCGTTAGGGTGTTTCTATTGAAATAGACAGAAATCCCTATCCAAGAGTTTGCCGACAGTCTCTAGAAATTATGGCTCGTTACAAGAATGTCTAAAGGGATGGTCCCGATAGAAGAGACTGGGATTCACTTGGTAGACAAAGGCAGAAGGTGAAGAACACTCGTGTATGTAGGAAGCCCTAACACGAATGCCTAGTTTATCTGTCGGTGATCCTTCGTCAATTGATGGAGCCCCCTGTTTTAAATACTTTCACGCACTCACGCGCACACCTTGCGTTCAAAATGATCACGAGTGGAGTACGTTGGTGAAAGTATAAAACAATAATACTCTTTAATAATAAAAGAGAAAATGAAAATTGTGGTTCAACTGGTGAACTATGATAGTTACATTTATGTTACAGGTACAAAAATAAAATAGTTTTCTGATGCTTAGACAGATAGCATGTCATCATTCACACCATCCAGACAGTGATACACTCAGAACACATGTAGACACAGAGTCACCTGAGATAATCTGATCTCTGTTAGGAATAGTGCTGGCTTTCGGTTGTATTATGTCTTGGAGTCGACCCTGGCATTCGACAGGTGTACGATGCTCCTCCGGATTCCAGGTTCCGTCTCCACTAGTTTGTGGCTGTAAGTTTCGGTAACCGGACCAGTTAGGTGTCAGCAGTATCAGCAGCGAGGCTCCTTAAATCAAAGAAACAGTTGCAGACTCCTTAGTGTCTTGACAATAACAATGTGTCTGAGTGTTGGTGTTGTGTGTCTGTTGTGTATGTGTCAGATGCAGAACAGGAATAAAACAATTCCTCTCTGCTATTCTGTATCAAAAGCAAAGGCCAATAGTTCTTATCAGCTTGGCTATACCTTGTATGACATGATGATACAAGGTGAAAAAGGGTCCAGAAGTGGACACATTCTAAGACCACATGGTCCATTGGAATAGAACATGTAGACAAATCTTTGTTTGAAAAAAACATTACAAAATGTACATGGTTGTAAAACTTGAAGTGACTCATATGCAATAATTACTGGTGTATTCCTTAACACCATGGTGAGGAAGTCCTGGGCAGCCAGGATGTTTCCCTAGATAGCTAAGGAAGGGCCAACAATAATTCAACCTAATCCCACGTCAGTCATTAGGCATACAGCAATCAAGTGTCGCCATGAAGTCGTGAGGTATACCCCACAGAATATACGAGCTAAAAGATAAGAAGAAGGCCAGCAGGCAAGCAAGGGGGCTGAGATATTCCAGGCATTAGGCTTTAGGATGTCTCAGTTATCCCTTGTTGAGTTATTTACTCCCCAAATTCTGATTCCTCACCACATGGTATTTGCTTTGAACTTATGACCGTCAGTGTCATGTAGTTCGGCATGGCGGTGAATCAGGGGTAAGCAAATTTATGTTTGAATATATATCGCCTAGTAACATTGCTGGCATGTGAGAATCATGTTCCACATGTCTCTTCTACTTCTGCCCACATGGCAAAATCATGTTATCATATTTTCAACAAAATATACATGTAAATACATTCACAAAATGCATATGAAAATAATCAGTAAGGTTCATACATATATCTATATATATTTTTATCTATAAATATATCTAGGCCTCACATGTTTTCTCTCAATGTCTCCCCTTTCAACTACCACGTTTCATAAATATACATGGTCAGGAAAGTTTTGGGTTTTCCCAATATCAGAATATAAATGTGTACACACTTCTTACTATAATCATAATTATTATGTTACTACACTCACCCCCAGTCTTATTGCAGCACTTAAGATAGGTTTTGGTATAATCTACCAAGGATGCAATTGGATATGGCAGCTCACTTCATATAAGGTCTGCTTAGCACAGCAGCTATGGTCGTTGTGTACCGGACGGAAGTTGTTAGTCACAATTTCCGGTGCAGCCGTACTAATAGCATATCGCCGCATTCCCGTTGCTAGGGAGTGACGGACCTATATCCCCAGTCATTAGACTTGATATTAATAAGGGTTGAAGACAGGGGATTTCCCTTGTGACATCATTTGATGATGACGTGGAAATGTGCTGTCCCCAATAGTACAGTGTGTAGTTTTAGTGCAGCAAATGTCTGCGTCGCCAATATGACGTCATTATTAGTAATTTAGCTGCCTACTGAATCCAGAATGTAAATAGTAATTCCACTAACGCAGTAGTGGTGGGGTTTGCATAGTGATCTAGACTCATCCCGTCACATATGCCGTCCCTAGAGAAAAGTACGGCTCAGCGAACTTTTAGGGTGGATGAGCCTAGATCGACTATGCATTCTCACCAGATTATATCTGAACCAATTGTTCCCCTCTAGAGAAGGATCTATTAGACTTCTTTCGACTCCGGGGCTGGCTTGGTACTTTGGTATGACCTGGCGTTTCTCCAGATAAGTTTAGTGAGGATCCAGTCAGAGGTGGGTATGGAAAGCTAAGAGGTTCTTCCCTCCTCCCTACTTTCTGAACAACATTTAGAGCTACCAGATGTACTGGTCGTTCTTTTGCTCTGTCATAATATTTGCGGAGCAATTTAATGTGGTAGATTTTTATCTTACCTTTCATGAAGATTTTATATTTGGTGTTGGACACTTTCTCCATTATGGGGAATGGTCCTTGCCACTCAGTCTCCTTATTAGTCCCACTAGATCTTAAGAGTACCACTTTGTCCCCTACCGCTAGCGAACGTTTTGAGGAAAATAATTTCCCTCTCTGGAGAGTCTTCCTAGCACTAGGAAGTTGGCTACAGCCAGGTGTTAGAGTTGGGACATGGGTCAGTGCACTCCCTACTATCATGGGAGTGGATGGTTCCCCTAAATAAACATATTTACTTCCCAGTATCATGTCATAGACAGGGTCAATCATCACGGCTGCCGATATAGTTCCCTTAACAAATCTAGAGTTAACTAACACTTGGGCTATTGGTAAAGTTAGGGTAGGCGAACTTCTTGTCGCACCCATAACTTCAACCATATTTTGCGTCAACTGACCCGGTTTTACTAAGTGCGATGCTATTATGGCATCATACGTTAAACCCGTATCATGCAGACACTCGACCAACTGTCCATTGACATTGATCTTCTCTACCACTCGATGTCCTCTCATTTCGGGAGGCGGTGGTAGTGTAGTGGTTTTCTTCCCTATCGAGAAGCAAGCCGCAATCTGGGGTTTTGCTCTGCGCTTGCAGTCTGCCGTACTGTGGGAATTATTATGACAATTCGTGCAGTATGGTTTTCTAGCCCCAGATGTGGTTTGTTTTTTGTTATGCTGCTGCTGAGGTTGCCTCTGGTCTGCTGGTATATTGCTAAGGGTTTGTCCCTGATTGTTTGGAGGTGGGTTCTGTTGAGGTTGGGGAGGTTGCGTTGGGACCGAGTCCCCATGGGCAGTCCAATATCTTTCAGCCAAGACTATCATTTCCCCCAGTGTTTGTGCCCCTTGTTCAATGATGAAAGTTTCCATTGGCTTCGACATACAGTTCCTCAGCTGCTCACACAAAACCATCTCCTGCAAGCCCGCATAGGAGTGTTCATACTCTCCCAATGTCTCCCATTTACAGAGATAACTCTGCAGACGAGCGGACAATTGTGAGAATGACTCACCCTTCAGACGTCTTGCGGTTCGGAATTTCCGCTGATAAGCAGCTGAGGTTAACTCATATCTCTTCAATAAAGCCGATTTCAAACTTTCATAAGAATGTTCATGGCCTGGAGGTAGTCCCTGAAAGACTACATACGCTTGTCCCCTCAGTGCCTGAGAAAGCTTCAAGTTCCAGTGTTCCCTAGCCAACCCAAATGACTCAGCTAATTTTTCGAATTTCTGAAGGTAACTATCCAATTGTTCCTGATTTTCCTCGAACGGCATCAAAGGAAAACTCATAGGACCCACATGAGAAGTCGAATGTAGCTGGGTTTCAATGATGGGTGCCGGAGAGCTGGCGTTAGAACAGGTTGCTGATAGAGCTTGGTTTTCTAGCTCTTTCATCCTAAACTCATGCTGTCGGATTTTTTCGTTTTCCTGTAACTGCCTAAGTTCTTTCTCAGCCTCGGCCTCGATTTTCTTAAGCTCTGTCTCTGCTTCCAGTTTCTTAAGCTCGAGTTCATGCCTACGTATTTTATCTTCCCTGTCTTCTTTCCTTAACTCCCTCTCCATATCATGGACATATTTGGCTACTTCGGGCTCCGATAACCCCATAGCTACCGCTGCTGCGTGCAAATCTGCTGATGAACTCATGACAGAGTTTTGACTGAGAGGGTGAGTGATCAGTGGACTACAATTTCTATATCAATATTATACTACTTCCCAATTCAAGTTATACTAATACAATTGCAATAATTTACAAATCTTATTAGTACATACACAAAAATGGTTAGTACAAACAATGATACAAAACACACTTTCACTCTCTCAATCGAATGGAAACAACTAATTACAGAGTTTCCTAAACTACTCTACCCTTTACTGAGATGAGAAAAAAAAAATTTTTTTTTGTACCAAGTAACACAATTTATTAGAAATATTTCTAATTAGCTGGGTAGATCCCGGACCGAGACCACAGTTGTCACCGACCGTTAGGGTGTTTCTATTGAAATAGACAGAAATCCCTATCCAAGAGTTTGCCGACAGTCTCTAGAAATTATGGCTCGTTACAAGAATGTCTAAAGGGATGGTCCCGATAGAAGAGACTGGGATTCACTTGGTAGACAAAGGCAGAAGGTGAAGAACACTCGTGTATGTAGGAAGCCCTAACACGAATGCCTAGTTTATCTGTCGGTGATCCTTCGTCAATTGATGGAGCCCCCTGTTTTAAATACTTTCACGCACTCACGCGCACACCTTGCGTTCAAAATGATCACGAGTGGAGTACGTTGGTGAAAGTATAAAACAATAATACTCTTTAATAATAAAAGAGAAAATGAAAATTGTGGTTCAACTGGTGAACTATGATAGTTACATTTATGTTACAGGTACAAAAATAAAATAGTTTTCTGATGCTTAGACAGATAGCATGTCATCATTCACACCATCCAGACAGTGATACACTCAGAACACATGTAGACACAGAGTCACCTGAGATAATCTGATCTCTGTTAGGAATAGTGCTGGCTTTCGGTTGTATTATGTCTTGGAGTCGACCCTGGCATTCGACAGGTGTACGATGCTCCTCCGGATTCCAGGTTCCGTCTCCACTAGTTTGTGGCTGTAAGTTTCGGTAACCGGACCAGTTAGGTGTCAGCAGTATCAGCAGCGAGGCTCCTTAAATCAAAGAAACAGTTGCAGACTCCTTAGTGTCTTGACAATAACAATGTGTCTGAGTGTTGGTGTTGTGTGTCTGTTGTGTATGTGTCAGATGCAGAACAGGAATAAAACAATTCCTCTCTGCTATTCTGTATCAAAAGCAAAGGCCAATAGTTCTTATCAGCTTGGCTATACCTTGTATGACATGATGATACAAGGTGAAAAAGGGTCCAGAAGTGGACACATTCTAAGACCACATGGTCCATTGGAATAGAACATGTAGACAAATCTTTGTTTGAAAAAAACATTACAAAATGTACATGGTTGTAAAACTTGAAGTGACTCATATGCAATAATTACTGGTGTATTCCTTAACACCATGGTGAGGAAGTCCTGGGCAGCCAGGATGTTTCCCTAGATAGCTAAGGAAGGGCCAACAATAATTCAACCTAATCCCACGTCAGTCATTAGGCATACAGCAATCAAGTGTCGCCATGAAGTCGTGAGGTATACCCCACAGAATATACGAGCTAAAAGATAAGAAGAAGGCCAGCAGGCAAGCAAGGGGGCTGAGATATTCCAGGCATTGGGCTTTAGGATGTCTCAGTTATCCCTTGTTGAGTTATTTACTCCCCAAATTCTGATTCCTCACCACATGGTATTTGCTTTGAACTTATGACCGTCAGTGTCATGTAGTTCGGCATGGCGGTGAATCAGGGGTAAGCAAATTTATGTTTGAATATATATCGCCTAGTAACATTGCTGGCATGTGAGAATCATGTTCCACATGTCTCTTCTACTTCTGCCCACATGGCAAAATCATGTTATCATATTTTCAACAAAATATACATGTAAATACATTCACAAAATGCATATGAAAATAATCAGTAAGGTTCATACATTATATCTATATATATTTTTATCTATAAATATATCTAGGCCTCACATGTTTTCTCTCAATGTCTCCCCTTTCAACTACCACGTTTCATAAATATACATGGTCAGGAAAGTTTTGGGTTTTCCCAATATCAGAATATAAATGTGTACACACTTCTTACTATAATCATAATTATTATGTTACTACACTCACCCCCAGTCTTATTGCAGCACTTAAGATAGGTTTTGGTATAATCTACCAAGGATGCAATTGGATATGGCAGCTCACTTCATATAAGGTCTGCTTAGCACAGCAGCTATGGTCGTTGTGTACCGGACGGAAGTTGTTAGTCACAATTTCCGGTGCAGCCGTACTAATAGCATATCGCCGCATTCCCGTTGCTAGGGAGTGACGGACCTATATCCCCAGTCATTAGACTTGATATTAATAAGGGTTGAAGACAGGGGATTTCCCTTGTGACATCATTTGATGATGACGTGGAAATGTGCTGTCCCCAATAGTACAGTGTGTAGTTTTAGTGCAGCAAATGTCTGCGTCGCCAATATGACGTCATTATTAGTAATTTAGCTGCCTACTGAATCCAGAATGTAAATAGTAATTCCACTAACGCAGTAGTGGTGGGGTTTGCATAGTGATCTAGACTCATCCCGTCACACGCAGACTACGAAAAAAATAGGAATGAAATAAAAACAACACTAATTATATTAAAAGCCCTAGCTGGTGGCTTTGTCTAAAAAAAAAACTTTCAACTCTATCACCAGCATCACCTGTCATCGCAGGCACACATAATAAATCTCCTGTACACAATTAGAAGAAATGGCGGTTTAAAAACCTTACAACTCAAGGATTTTTAGGTCTCTAAGAAATGTTAATGCAGCGAATCATTGCCACACTTTCTTTCCAAAAGTTTATCGTGTGTTATTCTTCTCTGAGCATTGGCAGTTTATATCGAACTTGATATCAACCCAGAACGAAAGTGACCTCATGCGTGGTAAATAAACATGCCGAGCCTGACATATTCACTCAACCACACAAAGACTTTCTTCTCCTATCCTAGGATACAGGGGACATTTTCGGAAATTTTTTGGTCATGGGACTTAATTATTCACATTTGTTTGATTCACCAATTAACAGCTTTAAGAGGCTGCATGAGGAATGGAACTGGGAGCTTTATCACTGATATGGTCGAGATGAACCCTGGAGACGCCATCTGATATAATTAGAATACCTACACCAGTGCAGATAAATCGGTGTGAATAATACAAAGGAACACCGGGTTTCAGATAAGGGACACCCTACCACAGTAACATAGACACAGGCGAACGTTGCGGTCGCAGTTTTTATCAACAGAACAACTAACACGAAACAATTTAAAATATTTTTAAAACGAACATAACAAAGGAATACGTTGAATAACGAAGATAAAAACAATAGATTGCACGATTTATTGCCTGACATATTTCTGTGCATCTCGACAAGTACACACTGTAGAAATCACACAACTTGAAGTAAAGTAATTAGAGACATCCTTCAATGGTCGTTTGTTAAAGGTCGCAGAACCATCATTATTAATCTGCATAGTTTTGTGCAAACAGAAAGACATGATAATCAGTTTAAAATTACCGTGGTAGACAACTGAAACTACTGTGCGAATATGTGTATATTTCAGCTTGAAGGATTTATCTAATTATTTTACTTTATATTGTGTGTTTTCTGCAGTATGTACCTGACGAAAAGCAGCAAAATATGCCTGGCAATAAATCGTACAATCTATTGTTTGTGTCTTCTTTATTGAAATGAAAACTTAAATCTTTGACTTATCCGTCGAGCTTCTATATTTGTGTATTTATTCGAACACTCTGAACAGCTCGCCTACATAAACCCTGTTTTCGATATCACAGTAATAATATCTCCAACAATAATAAGTGTTACGGCTTATGGAGGACGAGTGGCATCAGATAATTATTAGTAAATGAGTGGAGTGAGGTAGGTACTCTTTTCAGTGGTTACCATACTGACTTTACAAAACCCATAACACAGAGTTAACTGAACGTAGCATAACTATTGTTTATTCCGTGTCTGAGGTATCTTTTGAAGATTATTTTGAGGAATTTACACTACGCCAAAATATACATCATATTTTACTCTATACTACAATGAAGATTACTCTCTCTCTCTCTCTCTCTCTCTCTCTCTCTCTCTCTCTCTCTCTCTCTCTCTCTCTCTCTCCTTTCTCTCTCTCAGACTCTCAGACACCCCATCGGGGCATATACATGACCACCAGATCGCCAGGCAAATGCACTAACCCCTACACTACAGTGCCTTCCTTTACTCAGTCAAAAATAATAATGGTCATATATTATTCAACAGGAGACATGAAAGTAAGTAACTAGAGACAGCAATGGCAAACTGTTGAATGTACAATTACCTTGAAAATCAACCTGGAGTTGATTGCCACGTCCTGCAAAGGTAATGCAACTTAAAAAAAAAAAGCAATGCAGGTCAGCATGGCTGAATGTATAAGAACGCGTGTTCTTAAACATCCTGGGTGCTGTTGCCGAGGTGAGGGGTTCAACCCCTACACCGGACAGTTGGACTAAAATGTTGGCCAATCGTCCTTGACTTGGAGACGTAAATTACAAGTACCTCTGAAGTCTGAGTGGGTTCGCCTGATGGAGAGGGACACTGTTAATAGGTAAAGCTAATTCACACGCAAAATTCAGCCCAGCACTACTGGAAGTACTGTGTATGGACTACGCTTGAGTTCAAAGCGAGCGAGCGCAAAGAGAAAAGGCAATCTGTTCTAGGCCTTGAAGTGTAACTTAGGCATGTGTTGCTAGTGCCATGTTTGTATAGATCAATGGGCACTCAAGGGGGGATGTGGTCAGTATGGTCAGTTTACACTGGTCGACCTGGGAAAGCTACATGGATTTATCAAGCACGTCCGCCTCAATGGGAACTAGAACCCTTGACCACTGTGCCGGTATGCAAGAGTACTAGCCGTTGCGCAAATAGGCCTCCAAACAAGAAGGAATAGCACGTATTTATCGATCATGTGGAGAACAGCGCGACATGGCAGGATTACATTGATAAATTGAGAGCCATATCTAAACGTCTTAGCAATGAATGTCTCGTTCTATAAGCTGCACCCTCCCTTCTCTCTTTCTCTCTCTGTTTCTCTGTCTGTCTGTCCGTCCGTCCGTCCGTTCGTCCGTCCGTCCAATTTATAACAATGTTGTTTTCTTAAATGCTTACCTTTCGTCTTCACCCCTACTCCGCCCCCATTCCAACTCATGTTATGATTGTCATAAAGGCAGTGTGTCATTCGGGAACCGGGATGGCACAGTAACTAGCACATTTACCTGTTAGCCCAGCTGTCATAATTTCGAATTTGCGTCTTAGCGTTTTCTGAAAAAAAAAAAAAAAAAAATGGACGTGGAAACCCATGTCGACCTTAGGCTAAAATGAATATTAGAACATGTCTTGGGAAGTAAAAGCACCAGCGTGATATTGACCACAGCATCTTCGTGTGCCGACTGATCTAAACAATATGGCGCTAGCACCGTGTAACCAACACGGTTCATGGCAAATACAAATAGTACTATACTTTCTTATTTTTAAATTTAATATTTTGAATTGTGTGTATGTGTGTGTATTTTTAAAAATGTTTTACAGCCTAGAAAGCTAGAAAAATAATAATCCTATCTTCTTTTATACAGGTCATCACCCCGACGATGACGTGTCAATTACGTCATCACAGGAAAACTTTGACCCTGAAGAAGACGTGGATATGTGTGACGAGAGCGGCAAGCACCTTGACGACGAAGATAGCGACGACGAAAAGAGAAACGAAGACGGCAACAACAGCAGCGACAGCAGCAAACAGGGCAAACCCAGGCGAGCCAGGACGGCGTTCACCTACGAACAGCTGGTTGCGCTGGAGAACAAGTTTAAAACCACCAGATACCTGTCTGTGTGTGAGCGACTCAACCTAGCCCTGAGCCTTAACCTCACCGAGACTCAGGTGGGTGTCAGACCTAGAACACCAGCAATAACTCTATTTATCTTGTTCTTTACTTTTGCAATTCGATACATGTTTTCGACCACTCCATAAACTGAAGAGTTTTCTAAAACTCTGTCCCGGATGGCTTTATACATTAACTCACCAAATCTGAGGGGGCTGCAGTAGCGCAATGGTTAGCCCGTTTGCCTGCTAGTACGGCCGTTAAGGGTTCGAGTAAGTATGGAGGAAAATTCTAAAGATTGATGTCGGCTCTCATGATATTTGAATGCGATTTATTATATGGAAGTGGAAGACAAGTGAGAATTATTAATAGCCTCATGGGTTACCACAAGCCTATATTTATTAGTGGAGTGGCCTTTCACACAACACACACACACACACACACACACATATATATATATATATATATATATATATATACACACACACACACACACACACACCCATAGGGGTGTGTTTGTGTCGTGTGTCGGCGACTGTGGCTTAGGGATTGATGAGCGTAGTTCCACAATTCTCCGACATACCGAGATACCAGATAGAGGGTTCGAAATCAACCACGTGCAGTTTGGAAGCAGATCGCTTTGCGTTGATTTCGATGGTATGAATGTTGGTCGGTCAGAAAGCAATGACAAACTACTAAACGTAGAATTGGTTAGTAAATCACTAACAGCCAATACATGCTGGGGTTGGTTTCAGTCTCCTGTAAAGGATATACATACATGCATACACACACACAAGTCCTGTGACTGATTGATCGATGATGATATTTCATCGTGATTAAAAGTAACTCATCTTGCAGCTAAATTCAGAGTCTAATAAAATTCGAAATTCGGCGTCCTTTGAGACTCGAAATTCAGCGTAATATGAAATTCGAAACAAATTCTTTACACACACACGTGTATGCTGTCACATATCAGATGCAATAAATACTCTTGTCATATTTAGCAGATGACGTCAGTTATAAAAAATTCATTTTAGTTGACATGAATTTCTGTTAGTTTATCACCTCAGTTATAAGCATTTCCGTTTCTGGTGGCTTGATTCTCTTTAAATTGATCACATATTTTCTTTAAGTTGATTACATCAAAATGTCCGTTTAGTTAATTTGATTCTCTTTTAGTTTACACCTGAGTTAAAAACCATTTCTGTTTGTTTGGTATGATTATCTTTAAGCTGACCACATCAACATGTCCGTTTAATTGATGTTATTCTCCTTGTTGAGGTTCACCTTCAATTCCCACAGATAGCACGGAAAGAACTCGCTTTCCTGCCGTAAATCATATAAATACAACGCCAACTCTTTGCGCGAACATATGAAAGAGAATTATACAAACTGTAAACATTATGTTTGTATTCGGTAAATAAAAACTTCAGATTAGGCCGCAGAACTTCAGCTTCAGTGCCAGTGTAGCGCAATGGCATTCACATCTTTCTTCCCACCCCTCTCTTTTCTTTTCTGTTGTCATTTGCTGGAATCCTCCTCCAGTCTTGGATTAGTTTTACTTACCTGGGCTTCTAGGTCGACTCACCCTGAAGCGAATACCCTGCCATTTCCCGACAAGCGAAAGCGACCATGATATAGTGACCATATCGCTTATCGGGTGTTGATGGGTCTTACAAAATATGGGAGCTGCACCATATATCCGATAAGCCCCATGCGTACTTTTACAACTATTAGGCTTGTTCGGTTTTCTTTGCCAGAGGCTTTTCCGTACGCACCAAAACACGAGACGACATTCTCTTTCGCCGTTATTCGAATAGGTTAGGCGAAGGATCTGCTGTCCCAGTATCAAAAAGGGAGACCGGGGAGGCAGAGTTCTAATATCCTTGGATATACCCTTATTGATAAAAATCCCTCGCTCCACTCAATCCTTTCTGCACTCTCATTTCCTTTTCACCATCATCATCACGTGTCTTGCAGTCGAACACTGGAGGTGATGCCTCACCATCTCACTCGATGACCCGAATCTTGAATCAGGTCTGCGTTCTTGTCCCGATTACGCCACCTGGCGAGTCACCCGGGTATTTATCTCTGTTTCTGTTTAACTGATTCAGTGCTGAAAAATAATATATAGTCAAATGTGACCTCCCATTTAGACAGAAGGACGATATATCGCCATACTGGGGTAATCGTATTAATTGTTTTGTTTCTTGGTATCTTCCGCAATTTCAATGTTTAGTTAATGGAAATGTACATTATAATGCGCATTCATCTGTTTGTGTACCATGCTTGGTCCAAACCTACATTTTGTGTGACATTGAATCAGTTAAGTAAGCTGAAGCCAGTCCACCCACCCACAGACACCAACGACATACACGTAATAAGTAGCAGTATGGTGAACAAAACATTTCAGAAAAAAATAAACCTCAAAAATTTCTGACAAGGTTCTAATTATATTTTCCTGCACATTGAATGGGTTCGACCAGCACGGCGGAAATGTAGTATCGATTATTGATTGGCTGTTGTGGGCTGGTCAGACAACCGCAGCATTGTTTTGGCGAGCGTCGGCATATTTCATGCTTGATCAGAATACACTGTTGTAGTTGAGTGGTTCTTGCTGGTTGAGCTCACCGTTTAGTTTGGTTGTCTGGTGAACATTATGTTTCTATATTTATTTCTTTGCATGTGATATGGTTTAATTACCGTGGTTGTTGTCTTAATGCGCTACGATGGCGAAGAATATGACTATGATGTAATTTATAATAGTAATAATAACAGCTACGTTTTATAATCCGTAGTAAAGAAAAAAAAATCAAGGGTCCTTATACATGATTTGAGACCTAAAACCACACGGAGAAGAGAATTATAGACAGAGATGAATAAACCTGGGAGGACATGAAGAGAGCTGCAGGAAATAGCAAAAGATGGGACAGTTTTGTATGGTTTTGTTGAGGGCCTATACCCCATCGGAGATTGGGGGTAAAGGGCTGAAGAGGAAGAAGAAGTAAAAGAAGAAGGTACACATCTTATGGCGTACTGGGTATACGGCGAACTACTGAACGTACAATTGCCTAGAAAATTACAAACAGCGAATGAATGCTGGGATTGACTGAGACCTCCTGCAAAATTCATGCAACTAAATTCAGATGTAATAGTACATGAAGAAGTGGTAATTGTAGCAGTCTTAGTAGTAGAAATAATAATAATAATAATAATAATAATAATAACATAATTACCAATAATAATAGTAGCATTTGTGTAAATGAAGAAGAAAAACAGTATATAGAAACAACAATTTGATTTCAATGAAAATAAAGACAATTATAGCATGGGTAGGATTAAGATTTTTAATCTGACAAGAAATGCACATTGTTATGATAACACTTGCCACAACAACGATAACGATGTAAAGATATTAACAATAGTTACCATTACTAATAATAGGCTTAACGTAACAAAGGTGAACACAAATACCATGTTAAAAACTAATATATTTAATACGGTGTTCTACAATCCTAGAAATATACAAGCAGTCCCATACGAGATGCTATCTTTAGAGTTTGAAATGTAAGGCCTTGACATATTCTAGACCGCGGCGTCTGGGAGGGAGTGGCATTTCACGTCTCAGTAGCTTTTCCTTCCCATAGAATTCTGAAAATTAATTGGTACCCATTTATTGAAGCAGGGTTGACCTCGTATCTTACAAGCCTCATCCACTCCCCCTTCTCCCCTTCTTCACCTTCTTCTTCATTCTATCCCTCCCCATGTAAACAGAAGAGTATTTGCCATCTACCGCCCCATGCCAAACCTTCTCCCTTAGCTCTCTACATGTTCTCCCAATATTATTAGTTTCTGCCTCTAATCCTCCTAATCAGCTGTTTTTAAACCCCCTCTATATTTTTACCCTTTGGTTTACAGAGAAAGGTGTTTCTAGTTGTGCTATTAACATGCTTTTTAAAATGTGTGTCCTATTCAGCCCCTGCGCCTATTCGCTGGAATTTATTTAGTTCTCTTCATAAGAACTTGATTAGTGCTTCTGTCATACGAGTGTTGATTTCCATTTGACAAGGCTAGATGGGCCGTCTCCCTGGCCGAGGTGTTAGCAGCTTTCTCCGTAACCCCGAATACTCTCGTGGTTGACGTGAGCGCACGATAATTGGAAGTGGTTCGAGTAGTGCCTGTGACTTATGAGAGTATGGAGCCGGTCGCTCAGAAAGTCGTGGCGTGCTGATGAGCGTAATCTAGCTTAGGAATCAACATACAGCTGAAAGATGCTGGTGTTGACCGCAATATCCTGAAACAGGATGGAAACGCGGAAAAAAAAAAAGGCTAGATGGATCTAGGAGCCCCCGTGGGTACGAAAGAATGTCGTCTCGATGGGGGTTAAACCTTGGGCCACCCGACCAGAAGCCTGAGTAAACTAAGCACCGCTTAATGGGTGATTATGCATATGTGAGATCTATTTTCTTACACGTGAAAATTAACATCTATTTTATTATGCGTGGAAGCCAAACTGAGTATTTGACATCTAATTTCTGACATGAAACCTCAATGGTGTGTTCAACATCTATTTATGTGTGAAAGCCGAACTGATAAGTGTTTGAAATCTATTTACTTATTATGCGAAAGCTAAATGAATGCGCTGTCACATTTATGTTTCTGATACTGTCATCTGCTGGAACTGCCAATACAAAGATTGTCTCTTCTGTTCTCAGGTGAAGATATGGTTCCAGAACCGCAGGACAAAATGGAAGAAACAAAATCCAGGCCTCGATGTCAACAGCCCGACAATCCCACCGTCCTCAGGCGGCTTCGGTTCTTTCTCCAGCCCTTACTCCAGCATGCTGTACGGGCAGTCACTCCACCCCTATCTGCCCTCGGCGGGCCTTGTGAGTCCTCTAAGCATTCTTCGTGCCCACGGATCCTACAGCTCCAATCAAAACCCATCGGTCTACTACCCGTACTTTAGCCAGACAACGTGATTGTGAAGCCTGCTTCCTATTGTCCAGCAACTCAGTGTGATATATGGTGTGATACAATACGATTCAGACTATCTTCTTTCAGGACAGTACATGAATATAAAAAAAGAAAATGTATGCCCTTTGAAGGACGTAGCGATGAAGCCTAGGTTAATTTTCTAGGCAAGTTTATGTTCACTACATTGCCGTTGATTTCTGAACGAAATGTCAACGTTAATGAATATACTTCCTTCAAATAATACTACAAGATTGTCTTAGTAGTTGTCAAAACCACCAGCAGAAGGGTGCCTGCGTGTGGGTCCTCTCTAGTACCGTAAAACGATGATTTCACACAGATGTGGAGTGCGTGCCATAAAATATACGTTGTCAGTGAGTATTACAGAGGACCAACTGACCGAAGTGGGCCGTGTAGCGAGGTATCTGAAATGCTGATGTTGTGCTTAAAACGGCGTGTTTTCGAGTTACACATTGTATTTGACTAAGCAGAAAACTGTTACATATTTGTTACTATTCTGACGGGTACTCAATACATACATGAAGGGAGGAAGTGATGATGATTATAATGGCGTTCAAGACGCGGCTAGCAGTACTGGGCATATGTTCCTTTCATATGTTAGTATGTTTTAAGTATTTCATTTATATACAGATACGCTTTTTCCAAAAAACAAAACAAAAAAGTAAATAAATAAATACTATTCTTTTAGCCATGTGTAGGTAGAATTATTACAGTGTAACTCGTAGATGCCTGAATATTTGTTGATTACGCGTGAACCGTTTGACAAGCTTGTATATAGTCAGAGAGAGGGAATTGCTTGTAGACAAACAGTGGTTGTTAAAATGTAGATATATAATATAATTGTTTATTACATCACCTTGCTTTATTTGTATGTAATCATATATTTCAATTTCATACAGATTTTGTTTGTGCCAGGATATGTAAGTCGGTGTGTGTGTGTGTGTGTGTGTGTGTGTGTGTGCACGCGCGCGCGCGCGCGGTTGAATGTTGTGTAACCCCCGGCATTCGTGAAATAAATCACGAGGCCTTCAGCGTGTTCATCTCTCGTGTATCATAATCAGACAAATATTTTGTTATTTGTTATCCTAGCATACCACACTTCAGATACATTCGTAGGTTCTTACTCTTCCTCAGCAGATACCAAAGACTTGCCTCAGCTAATTGTCCTGATAGAACACTGATTATTTACATTGTTTTGTTGTGCTACCTTGTTAGTGTTGTGACATAGATGCAATGACGACTGGGCTCTCACCCTTTGACCTAATGCCACATAGTGACAATTTCATGTGCTTATCAGCAATTGTTTTGTTTCAAACATGCCGTGTTCCATTTACCTAACCTATTTACAAGCATCTATTCATGGTATAATCTGCAAGAGAATGACATTACATGTCTCGGCCTTGTTTCTGCGTGCTCTTTCAAACTAGGATGTTCTGTTTTCCAAATTTCCGCAACGTTATACCGGCTACTAATTGTATTTACTCATTACACACGCTTGCATCGAACGCTTTTGAGATTTCATACCTGAAGAACAAATAGGTATATTAAACTCCTGCCAGAAAAAAACGTACTAAACATCAACAACGTTGCACATACCTTACATTTTCACCTGTATTTCGCGATACGTGGATGTCCTTGTAAGGTATGTGCAACGTTGTTGATGTTTAGTACGTTTCTTCTCGCAGGAGTTTAATATACCTATTTGTTTCCAATTCATATATCCTGCTGCAGCCGCTACTTTTTCTTTCTGAAGAACAAAGACACGCCACATTGGAGTCAAAATTGAATGTCAATTTTTCTTACGAGAAATAGTTAAGAACAGGCATGCTTATGTTTTCGTCAATTCGAATACATGCTGATGTTCTGAAAACTTCTCATGACCCGGCTATAGATGGCACATATTTCAGGAAGGTCAGCTTTGAAGTACACCTGTAACTGATTCAGTGCCGATCAAACCGTAGGGTTGGACCAAACATGGTGCAACATCAAATGAACAAGTATTACATTTTCAGTCACTGAGCATTGAAATTGCGGAAGATACCACGAAACAAAACAAATAACGCACTGACCGTAGTATGGCGATATACCGTCCTTCTGTCCAAATGGAATACACCATTTGGTGACATATTATCTTTCAGCACTGAAGCAGTTAACTAGACGAAAGCCAGGCACCATACGCAGGTGACATATTCAAATGTGAAGTGCCTAAAGCGATCACTGTTTCTTTCGACTGGTGTGCCCTCTGCTATTTAGTTCTTTCGCTTTGTCTTCTATGTGCATGTATTAATTATTTTATAACTTTGATATCTACATACTGTTTTCAGTGTCATTCAGTTTTTGTGTGTAGATGACGCCAGAATGTTCTGGACTATTTGTCGATATTTGACAAACACACCAATGTGAATCTGTGCTGTCTCTGGTTGTTGAACTATAGCTAGCGTGTTTCTCTGCATTATCTATAAGTATTGAGAGATTGTTTCTGTGTGTTATGTGTCTGTTTTCCGTTAGTATTCAAAGAATACGTTATAGTATTTATCTGTGCTGTAGACCGGCGTTAGAAAAAATAGTAAGTGCAAAAAACGTGTAATAACGTACTAAATTAATGTTTAATGGTTACATTAACCCGTGTGTTTTGTTGTGCACAGTTTGTTTTCTGATTTGCCGCCCACCCTTTTCTATTGTGCAAGTATGTGAACTTTCCCCAGATTCCAAATCTGGGTGCGCTAGAAGGTTCTGGCAACATACGTTCCCAATAGTTCGTTGCAGACATGTCATGGTCTGGATGAGCCCATTGTTCACCACTGTCCTTTTCCTATTATATAATAATTTAAATATGTTAATTAAGTCTTCCAGTATATGTTTCCTGGTACACACTTATTTAAATATATTAATGACGTCTTCCTGTTAATCACGAAGAAGAAAAGCAGTGGCATTCTTCCATTGTCATTCTTGCCTTGATTTGATTAGTGGCTTTTATCTCCATCTAGTCTCTCTGAGCATTGGGTTGGAGTGATTGACAATGAGACACCAAAGACTCGTGGAGGAAACATTACTAACAGAGGTCTAATCCAACATTACTAAGCTGGGTCTAATACAAACCATGACGTTTAACTGATTCAGTGCCAATCAAATAAGTAGGTTTGAACTAGACAAGGTACACAATCAAATAAACATGTATTATAATGTAAATTTCTATTCAATGAGTATTGAAATTGCGAAAGATATACGAAACAAAACAAATAACATGATGACCCAAGTATGGTGATATTTAATATTATGTCCAAATGGGAGATCACATTTGGCGATATATTATCATATACTATGCTGAATCACGACCTTATCTTAATATGCTTCTCCACCGATGATGTGACATTTCACAGTCTTGCACACCCCGCTAGCTTCTGAGTTTGAAGGGGGGGAAAGTTCCGCAGCACATCCCCCGTGGAGATGATACTTTGGTACGGGGGGGGGGGGGAAATGAAAGGATGCAAGTCTTCCAGGACTTGACCGTCAATGCATCGGTAGAGTCAACCCTCACGTTCTTCCAGAGGATTCACATGTAACAAACAAGCACATTCTTCCCGTGGTAGTTCCCGGTTTCCTGGCCGAGAATAATTACTTCAAATAATTATTCACTGCTCTTTAGAATTGTGCACTCAATGAGTCATCATCATCATGTGCTGTGCTGATAGTCGTTGGTGGTCATTGCTCAATATCTCACGCAATCACTGGGTTTAGATGAGGCTTAATCTGTTGTACAGATGATGCCATATGTTCAAGCCATCAAAGCATTTATCTTTTTGCTTTACCTTTCCTCTTTTTCGATCAAGTGTGCCATTTGTCACTGAGTTTTAAAGTTTAGTTCTGCTCATGACTTTTTTTGTTTTTTTTTTGTTTTTTGTTTTGTTGTTGTTGTTGTTGTTGCTGTGTGTGATTTCTTGGCAAGTTTACATTCAGTAGTTTGCCATTGTTTTCTGAACGAAAGACCGGCACACATACCATTTTATAAAAATCAAGACAAGGCGGTATGCTGCCAAATCACCCGCAGCTGTGTTTCTAACATGGTATGCGGGATTATGAACTGCGCCAAAAACGTGTTCGCCTCAGCGCGAGCCCTCATGACGTGCCTTTCAATAAAACATCGTGAATACATCTCAGTTTTATAATCAGTTTGCGGTTTTTATGTGCTTCTTGTAGGACTTTATCATTTTACTTTACTGATCGTCCGGACATTTCTGTGAATGACGAATCAAGATTTCCTCGACATCTGTAAAGAATGTAGTCTTCCATTTCCTTCCTTCTTGGCAGTAACCATACTGATAGGTGGCCGTGGTCATTGTCTCTACATAGAGATCTTCTGCCCACCATCGCAAATTGAGACCAACAGCTATAAGTTAAAATAAAATTATAAGAAAAAAAAATGATAAATACTACAATCTCATCTCATCATGTTCCCCTTGTACCATGTGGTGTTGAGGTGACGTTTAAACAGCGGGAGAGTGCCCGCTTATGGGCTTCATGTATCGGTATTCCCAAGGACTCTGTTATTCCCTGCGTCCATCCAATACATTCACTCTAATCCACCGACCACTAAGTTGTTAGGCCAAAGATTATTCTTGTGCTACCTCTAAAGTCGGAGTGGATTCGCCTGATGGCGGGGGACCCTGTTAATAGGGAAATCTAATCCACACGCAAAATTCAGTCCATCACTACTGGAAGTAGTGTATATGGACAATGCTTGAGTTTAAAAAAAAAAAAAAACAACAAAAAATTTTTCGTCTCGTACTGTTACTATTTTTGCTGCGGCTGCTTTTCCTCCTCCTAATCTTTATCCTCCTTTCTGCTTTCTATTCCTACTCCTCCTCTTACCCTCTTACTTCTCATTCATTATCATCATCATCGCCATCTTCTTTTCCCTCTACTTCTTCAGTTAAACTAGAGAAAGAGCGCTTGGCACAAACAATCATACGTCTCCATTTCTCTCGTTCTGTATTACGCATTTGCAGTTGTTCATACTAAAATATGAGACAATAATTATTTATCCACCCCCCCCCCTTTTTTTTTTCTTCTTGTATGTTTTATTTCATTAGTTGTGCAATTTCTGATAACTGTGATTACAGCAGTGTTTCGGTTGTTAAAATGTTGCATATTCTTGCAGGACGTTGAGATCAACCCCGGGTACGCACAGTTTATCTTTTCGACAAGGTAGATGTCTGAGTAGATTATTCCGAAAAGATAACAATTCTTGTCTCTGAGGTATTGAGAGTTAATCATAAACGTATTTGGTAGCAGTTGAATATGTTGGCGCCCCTCCACAGAAATGTCCTAACACCTAATTAATTGATGTCCTATGTCATCTAAGACTACACGAAGACAAACGTGGATAAGTAGTTCCAGACACCCGCAGGACTAACAACAACAGTTGACATTTAGAGGTCAGAGTGGGACACATTGTTTCATTATCTTTAGTGTAGTAAAAAAAAAACACACACCACACACACAGAGAAAATATGCAGTTTTAATTTTCCCGAGGCATAATATAAAAGAAAAAAACTGTTGACAGTTAGTTTTACTAGCACACAAACATAAAAACTAAAAACATTACGGCAGCAAGCCTTCATCAGCAAACAAAAACAATTAACATCAGCAATATCAATTGCGTCAGCGGCAGGTATACACAGAAATGTCACTAAATCAGATACACCAGAATATAATAACATAATGTAAATACATGTATTTTGCGATACTTATGTAACAAGTCAATAATTTTGCTTGCTGATGTCGATTTGTCGCCGCAACGTTCTCTGTTCATTTGGTAATGTCCTTGTAAAGTTGACCATCTTTCCTTTATGTTTTTTTTTTTTTTCTGTAATGCCATGTATTGTTACAGCCTCACCTCAGTGTAGCCCATTTCATCTTTGTATGTAAACTTCGTTTCTCCTGAGCATTCGAGTATAATACTTCGACAACAAAGAACGACATACTACTTACTTTAAAAACATAATGGCGCCCGTTGGATCATCAATCTAGAAACAACACAAAACACTTAGTTCACAGAGTAATAATTTAACAACAACTTTCTGCTAGTATCTTCTGCAAACAATGCTCCTTAACACCACCGATGTTTTATTTTAGTTTATTTGTTTGAAAATATGTTGTGACATATGACATTATGTTGTAACATATGCAAATATGTTGTGACGTATAAAAATATGTTGTGACATATGAAAATGTGTTGGGATAAATAAAAATATGTTGTGACATATGAAAATGTGTTGGGATAAATAAAAATATGTTGTGACATATGAAAGTATGTTGTAACATATAAAAATATATTGTGACATATGAAAATATGTTGTGACATATGAAAATTATGGTGCGACATATGAAAATATCTTGTGACATAGGGTACTGTAGCTACTCGTCATATGAGACAAGAGGAAGTGCGGTTTTCTTATTTTCGGGATGTGTGCATTGTATAATGTTAGATTTGTTTACACTAAATGCAAAATTCGAGTCTGCGTGTCTATATGACATTTATCTGGTTATGTTTGCTTTTTGATGACATATATACTAAGTAATAATTGTAAAAAAGAGAGTGACCGGAGAGAGAGAGAGAGAGAGAGAGAGAGAGAGAGAGAGAGAGAGAGAGAGAGAGAGAGAGAGAGAGAGAGAGAGAGAGAGAGAGAGAGAGAGAGGACGGGTTAGAAAGACAAAGTATGGCGATTGCGAGCAAATCAATAAGAAGCATATTGTATTTATTTGTACAGTAATGAATTTAATAAAATGTTATCTATGATATGATACCAGAAGAATTTTCTTCTAGTTGCCCTTCGTGTTGTATTTGATATAAGATTCCAATATTTCCAGTTTGTGTTTTATGTCAAATATGTCATAACATATGTCATATGACAAAGATGCCACATCGGTTGTAATATTATACGGATCTAAAACATGCATCACATTTTATAACATCACATATGATTCTGTGGCATAGGTGTTGTGAACGCAGTTTGGGAGAAGATCGCTTGGTGTTGATTGTCACAATAGTATGAACGTGTTGATTGTCACAATAGTATGAACAGCGACAGTTGAGAAAGCAACGACAAACTACTGACCGTAAAGTGGCCTAGTAAATCAGAAAAGCCACCAATAGATGCTGATATTGTTTCTCTTTCTTCGTTCACATTTAGACGTCAGTATGGATAAATGCAAAGAAAGCAGCAGTCAACTCAAGCTTAATGACATCCCCATAGAATTTGCCCATAAGTGGAGCGAGTAAAGGCCAAACTACTATTCTCTGTTTTGCATACGTTGGACACTCATCTCATCATGTTCCTCTTGTACCTTGTGGTGTCGAGGTGAAGTATAAACTTCGTGAGAGTGCCCGATTATGGGCTTCATGTATCGATATTCCCATGGATTCCTTCCGTCCAACGTTTACGTGGTCGGCCTCTTCCTCTGATTCCATCTGGTCTGTACAGCATTGCTTGTTGTGGTATACTGTTGACTGGTAACCTATTTGCAAGGCCAAACCATTTGACTTGCTGCTTTCTAATAAAATCTAGTGCTGCTTTAACCCCCACTTTAGTCCTGATTTCTTCATTTCTGATCTTATCTCTTCTTGATACGTTGAGTATTCTTCTCAGGAACCTCATTTCTCTTGTTGTGATTTTTCTTTTCTCTTTTTCTGTCATTGTCCAGGTATGACATTGGTAGCATAGAGTTGGTAGGAAGATTGTGTTGGACAACCTGCAACAAATGTGTAACTGTCATTTAACCAGTTCTACAGTTACATTCATCAATAGCTTACATCTTTAGTGTATTAAACATGTCGTATTTCAGCCTGATTTGGACTGTTCGTAATCTGAAGATTACAACTTGTTCTTTTCGGCTGAGCTGGTAATATGCATCATTTCTCTTGTGACTTTGTGCTCTGATTTCCATTAAGTTCTATAATTGCTTCTTATAAATATCTTGGCCTCATCATAGGTTATGTCATCAATGCTGGGTATAACTGCGACGTTCTGTAAAGGACATCAAACTATCCCTTTAATCAAATGCTGAAGATGCGTCATGGTTGACTATATTCGTGCATTCGGTATGAATTTGCAAACAATAATTTTAGTCTTACCGAAAATATACAAACCCACCACGGGACCAGTAATCACGACGATGATACCCTAAAGAACAAGATATAAATACCGTGTACTGTTCTTGTTCTAGTTTAATCTATACACAGAAAGTGTATGGCCAGTTACTGAAGCTACAGTGACAGTAAGTACATGACCCTTTCACGTTCCTTAAGGAGTATTGGGCACAAGCTGCAAGGCCCATATTTCTATAGTCAGTCGGCACTCGGTGGGTGGTGTGATCAATATCCTGCTGACCGTCTCTACCCCCGTAGATATTTTTCTGGCACAAATCTTCGGCTAGGTCGATCTGAGTGGCCAAGTAATTCGTAATAAGTCGCCTGGATGCAGATTCAAGCCCACGCCTACCGGGTCGCCAGGCGAGCGTCTAGCCACTACGCTACTACGACTCTCCATTTTCAGTTCCCCTCCTCGCCACTTTTTTTTTTTTTTTGCTCGCATATCCTTTACAGGACATCGCTGTCAACATCAGCATCTTTCAGCTGATTGTTGATTTCTTCTCAAGATTACGCTTAGTAGTTTGCCATTGATTTCTGAGCGACCGGCTCACATACCCAGTAAGTTACCGACGCGGCTAGAACCGCCACCGATTCTCACGCACGTCACGTTGCTCATGAGAGTATACGGGATTACGGAGAAAGTCGCTAACTCCCAGGCTAGGAAGCGCGGCCTTCGCCACCTTACCTTACTAAGAAAACATGGAGAATTATCAGAGCTGTACTTTGAAAGTCTATGCGGTGTGGCGGTGGTCATCATATCTGTCCATAGCTTTCTGTTGTCTCGTGTACTGACAATCATTTCTGTTCCACCATGCCATAATGCCAAACTGTCTAATATCTTCCCTCTTTGTCCATCCTCTCCCTCTCTCTCTCTCCCCTGTGTGTGTGTGTGTGTGTGTGTGTATGTGTATGTCTCTCTCTCTCTATGTGTGTGTGTATGTGTATGTCTTTCTGTGTGTGTGTGTATGTGTATGTCTTTCTCTCTCTCCCCTCTCCCCCTCTCTCTGTGTATGTGTATGTCTCTCCCTCTCTCTCTCCTCTCTCTCTCTCTGTATGTGTCTCTCTCTCCTCTCTCTCTCTCTGTGTATGTGTATGTCTTTCTCTCTCTCTCCCTTCTGTGTGTGTGTATGTCTTTCTCTCTCTCACTCTCTCTCTCTGTGTATGTGTATGTCTTTCTCTCTCTCTCCCCCTCTGTGTGTGTGTATATGTATGTCTTTCTCTCTCTCTCTCCCTCTCTCCCTCTGTGTGTGTATGTGTATGTCTTTCTCTCTCCCCCCTCTGTGTGTGTGTGTGTATGTGTATGTCTTTCTCTCTCTCTCCCCCCTCTGTGTGTGTGTGTGTGTATGTCTTTCTCTCTCTCTCCCCCCTCTGTGTGTGTATGTGTATGTCTTTCTTTCTCTCTCCCCCCTCTGTGTGTGTGTGTGTATGTGTATGTTGTTTTTCTCTCTCTCTCTCTCCCTCTGTGTGTGTGTGTGTGTCTTTCTCCCTCTCTCCCCCCTCTGTGTGTGTGTGTGTATGTGTATGTCTTTCTCTCTCTCTCCCCCCTCTGTGTGTGTGTGTGTGTATGTCTTTCTCTCTCTCCCCCCTCTGTGTGTGTGTGTGTGTGTATGTCTTTCTCTCTCTCTCCCCCTCTGTGTGTGTGTGTATGTGTATGTTGTTTTTCTCTCTCTCTCTCTCCCTCTGTGTGTGTGTGTGTGTGTGTGTCTTTCTCTCTCTCTCCCCCCTCTGTGTGTGTGTGTATGTGTATGTCTTTCTCTCTCTCTCCCCCTCTGTGTGTGTGTGTATGTGTATGTTGTTTTTCTCTCTCTCTCCCCCCCCCTCTGTGTGTGTGTGTATGTGTATGTCTTTCTCTCTCTCTCTCCCCCCTCTGTGTGTGTGTGTATGTGTATGTCTTTCTCTCTCTCTCTCCCCCTCTGTGTGTGTGTATGTGTATGTTGTTTTTCTCTCTCTCTCTCTCCCTCTGTGTGTGTGTATGTGTATGTCTTTCTCTCTCTCTCCCCCCTCTGTGTGTGTGTGTATGTGTATGTCTTTCTCTCTCTCTCCCCCTCTGTGTGTGTGTGTGTGTGTGTATGTCTTTCTCTCTCTCTCCCCCCTCTGTGTGTGTGTGTGTATGTGTATGTCTTTCTCTCTCTCTCCCCCCTCTGTGTGTGTGTGTGTGTGTGTGTATGTCTTTCTCTCTCTCTCCCCCCTCTGTGTGTGTGTGTGTGTGTATGTCTTTCTCTCTCTCTCTCCCTCTGTGTGTGTGTGTGTGTATGTCTTTCTCTCTCTCTCCCCCCTCTGTGTGTGTGTGTATGTGTATGTCTTTCTCTCTCTCTCCCCCCTCTGTGTGTGTGTGTATGTGTATGTCTTTCTCTCTCTCTCTCTCCCCTCTGTGTGTGTGTGTGTGTGTGTGTATGTCTTTCTCTCTCTCTCCCCCCTCTGTGTGTGTGTGTATGTGTATGTCTTTCTCTCTCTCTCCCCCCTCTGTGTGTGTGTGTATGTGTATGTCTTTCTCTCTCTCTCCCCCCTCTGTGTGTGTGTGTGTGTGTGTATGTCTTTCTCTCTCTCTCCCCCCTCTGTGTGTGTGTATGTGTATGTCTTTCTCTCTCTCTCACTTCCCCTCCCAATGATGGTTATGAGGAGGAAAATAAAGCACACTTCCGGGTTCTGACATACACTTGTAGCTGCTATTCATTTCAGGAGGTGAAGCTATTTTGTCTGATTCGTAGTTTGTTGTGGACAGGTTGCAATATTTAAATATATTATTAATAAAATAACGTAATGTACATAACTGCAAACATAACGTCAGTTATTGAAATTACAGTGAAGGGATCCTCTTGCACGCCTTAACCGCATTGCGCATATGGTGCTTGGCCCATATTTGTTTTCTAGACCAATAGGCGCTCATTGGTGGTGGGGTCAGTATCACACCTTTACTTCCCAGGTCATTTCTGTGTACCCATTTTAGGCTCAGTTGACTTGCGAGCTCACGTCAATTTTGACAGCTCACCCCGATGCGGATCTGAACCCACCGGGCTTTGAGATGAGCGTGTAGTCACTAGGCCAGCGCTGCTCCAATTTCAATGACTGGCATAATATACGTACATGATATGCTGATGTGCGTGAAATGGTTAAATAATAATATAAGCAACAAATAATAATGCAGGCAACAACTAATTATATAAGCAACATTAAATTCATTAAACTATTAAATGATAGGCAGGATTGGGTAGTCATGACTGACAATGACGTCTACAGACTAGGCATCTGATGAAGACGTGCTGATGAAACAGTCGTGATAGCAACGTTCCAAATGGATCTACTAAAGCGTAAATTTATTTATAGAAGAAGTTATGATGAGACAGTCTTCATAGCACAATTGTATAGGAATTACAGACAGTCACTATTGAATGTTGCAAGAAAGTCTTTAGTTTGTATAGAAAGGGAACATGAGTTGTGGTAATGTAAAGGAAAATACCACCCAGATAAAGATCAACGCTACTGTGATATGAAACCAAGGTCGTACATTATAATATATTGACACATTACTAAGATAAGTAATAGATGGTGCAAAGACGTGTTTTAATAAAATTAATATCAATGTGGAAGGCCTTAGGTTCATACCAGAATACGATCAGCGTTGCCAGTAGTGGGTTGTGCTCAATATTAAAATCTTAAATCCCGAAACCACCAAATAAATCAATATTCATACCATCGAAAGTTTGAAATTGAACTTTTAAGTGGAATGTGATTTACAAAGGATCTTAATTGCGCACAAGTTCCTCCATAGTTGGCTGGTTTCCTCTCATAATTAATGTATACAGACATTCATAACAGGGCAGAACTTCGTAGCAGCGGTAAGGAATCTAATGTGCTTACCAGAAACCATAGATAATATAACTAAGTCTTAAGTATTGCGCAAGGGAAGTTATAACACATCGGGGTAAATCATCACAAATTACCAGCTAGAAAGAAAATTAATTGAAGCAATAGAAAAATAGTTTCACTGAGGAATGCTAAAAATATCATCATCATCATCATCATCATCATCATCATCATCATCATCATCATCATCATCATCATCATCATCATCATCATCATCATCATCACAATCATTATCTTGTAGCAGGTCTTTTCCAAATCCTTTCCCA
Organism: Cepaea hortensis; assembly: GCA_963921405.1. Classification (NCBI taxonomy): domain Eukaryota; kingdom Metazoa; phylum Mollusca; class Gastropoda; order Stylommatophora; family Helicidae; genus Cepaea; species Cepaea hortensis. Next base: position 179,066,337 of record OY992877.1, read on the forward strand.
CCGGAAAGACTCCATGATTCGGCAGCTCCCCTGCGTCATGCATATTCATGTCGATGGTGTCTTTGGAGTCTTGTGTCCACCTTAAAAATATAATGAGCAGCCAAAATAAACAATGACTATGAATTCACAGGTACACTCCCATAGTAAAATGTTCACGGACACCAGTCCGTGCAGTCACAATGCCAGAGCAACACAAGTACAAGTGTGTTTGAGGTGGACACTGAGACCTCTCACACACTTGTGGCACCTTCAAATATAGACTGGAATATATATATATATATATATATATATATATATATATATATATATATATATATATATATATATATATATATATATATATATATATATATATATATATATATATATATATATATATATATATATATATCCCTGTTTGTTTCAAGTTTGAAAAAAGGTGGAAGGAAATCTGAAAAATCTCAATACATTACAACATTAATACCTGTACTTTAAAATACAGATTTACACCAAATGCATCTTATGAAATATGTGTTTCACAACAGCATAAAACAATTAGAACAGCTTTCAACAACTAACCTTCAAATATGCTAAAAGTAGCACAGATTATTTCGTTCATTGAATAAGACGTGAAATAGAAATGCAGATAAGAAGGAATGATTAGAAACACCTTGTGTATGACATCATAAGCACCTCAGCTATTTTACTGTTAAAACTCGTTAACTCTTCGACTACTTGTTTAAAAACTCATTATTGGGAGTATGTATAACCAAATGCCTGCCGGGGAAAAAGTGGCTGAGAGGTCAGGTGTCCGCCTTGGACTCTGAACATACCGGGTTCCATCCCTGCATTGGGCTGGGAATATCTTCAAGAACTGTTGGTACCTAATGACTTAGGAGATACAGACAGTTAGGTATGTGCAGCTCCTGGGAAAAGATGAGACATACTAAACACGGACATAGTGTACAACGGATTCCATAAAGGTGAACATAAATCACAGAGTGAAAAAACCCCAAAACAAGAGACAATAAAAAAATGATATAATAATACAATAAAAATAAGTATTCTAGAACACAACAAACGACGTTTCGATTATATAACTCTTCATCAGGGACGGAACAACACAATCAGATCTAAAAAAAAAAAAAAACATAAAATTACAAACTACAATTAAAAAGACAACTCCTTCCTTGATATAACTCGTCCCCCTGATGTCTTGGGTAGTGAGACCGGATACCCAACCTTCTTGGATGAGGACGGAAAACAGGAGGTGCCGTGTGCAAGCTGTGCACGTTAAAAATCCCACTGCAGTTGGAAATCGCCAAGAGTAGGCCGTAAGCCCGCCCTGGCAAGATGGTTATAGTCCCCGGCCATAGACCACCACACAAGGAAATATGAAATCAAGAATCAGCATCAATGCACTCGGTACATTCACACACGTGATCCGCCCCTTTCTCAGTAACCAACTAACAGTTTATATGCTGATGGTAGAATCAATAAACGTGCCTCTGCATATTCCTTTAAGGGCAGAGTGCCGCCCAGACAGTCCGGTAATCACCAGCTGAATCAGCATCCTCCTATGTGGGTTCTTTGTTTGGTTTGCAAAGAATCAAGGATAGTCTCAGTTCATTCACCCAGGAATCTGCTTTGTGCAGAACTTGCTATATACATATCAAAATGTGTGTTGACTACAGTCACACAGGTTATATACATATCAAAATGTGTTTGCTACAGTCAAGCAGGTTATATACATATCAAAATGTGTGTTGGTTACAGTCACACAGGTTATATAATATCAAAATGTGTGTATACTACAATCGCACATGTCATATACATATCAAAATGTGTGTTTACTACAGTCACACAGGTTATATACATATCAAAATGTGTGTTTACTGCAGTCACACATACTATACTTGTATCAAAATGTGTGTATTACAGTCACACACACACTATACTGTACATATATCACATTGTATGTTTACTGCAATCGCACATGCCATAAATATATCCAATGTATGTTTACCCCAATAAGCAAGGTATACATATTTCCACACATGTCTACCACAATCTCACAGGCTATTCAAATTCCTTATGGGGTACTTTTCTTGAGTTTGAAACTTAACATGCCTGTTCTTGTAGATTGTGCACAACGTGTTCACCGGTTCTCAGTTTTTCGCCCTTGTCCTAGAAGACTATGCGTTAGATCCAGATTAACGTGTTAGCTAAAGCGCTACCACGGCTGTCAATCACATACTGGGTTACCCTCAAGCGTATAGTGGGTTTGTTTGTACAGAATGCCATAAATCACTAGGCTGGCCCGGAAGTGTCTTCATATAACTGTGTCTTTAACTAACTGCTTCGCGTGTTTCTAGGCGTGTTTTCTATTTGTCGTTAGCTAACAAAACAATGCGACTGTAACACCGACTTCTGGTTCAGAAAGCAATGGCAAGCTACTGAACGTAAAATTGCCCAGAAAATCAACCCGTGGTTGATTGCAATGCCTTATGCACGTGGGTATATGGTGCTTGATCCAAAGTATTACAGACCAGTCAGACCACTCGTTGGGTGTTGTTGTTAATGTCGTGCTATCCGCTTCTTATCCAGCATGTCCTTTACAGAACCTCGCTCCCATAGCAACTTCCGGAAAACTTCTCGGTCATGAGCAAGATGTCCCGCGTCCGATACACCCATCAGGAGATCATACGCCACATCCTGTACCCATCTTCTCTTTGGCCTTCTTCTTCCTCTCGTCCCGGGCATATAGCCCTCCATTATTGTTCTCTCCAAACTCTCATGACGTTTCAAGTGACTAAAATATTCAATTACTGGTACTCAGGAAATGAACTGGTTTGAACTAGGCGCCCTGATCAAGTGAATACAATCCGACTCGATTGAGATTCGATACTTGACCACCAAGGCCGATAGGCAAGAGTGCTAGCCACTGCACTCCCGTGCATCCCAACCACAAGCTGCCTACTCGTTACACGCGTAGTGAGTTGGTTTGTACAGAATGAGTTAACTAAGTGGCTTACCCGGAAGTGCCTTCACTTAGCTGTATCTTTATTGGATGACTTACAATATAATAAGAGCTACACTTGGGTCTTTGGATCGGCGGAAGGCAGTGGAAAGTGGCGTCTTAATCTGCGTGCCTCTGGGGCGAATTGTTTATGGAGTACTTACATCATGACACAACAGATTCTAGTTCAAAGAGAGATGGTGTCATCCTTGTATGGACCTAGATTATTATACACATTTAAAATGGAAAACAATAATAGGCGTGTTGATTGTGAAGTTGTGAACTAAACTCGTTCTCCAGGACGACTTTTATTGTAACAATTTACATGATATTATTAAAGTACTAAAGTCTAGAAAGTCTGTTTCATTGCAATCGGTTTTACCCAATCTCCCTCGGTCTCTCTCCGCAAAACGCCAAGCCTTTTGAAAAGAGCATCCACAGTCTCTAAAAATATTTTACTCATGGTCAGAACGATGCAGTCCACGGAGCAAAGTCAGACGGCTTTATCACTTCTCCTAACTCCATGCCATGCTGGCACTTGTACAATTAGCATAGGGACTCTTCGTTGGTTACTGAAGAAGAGGACGGATCACGTGTTGGAATATCCCGAGTGCACCAGTGTTGATTCTTGATGTCATATTTCACATATGTTAAATGTATAAACTCCCGGTGCCCCAAACAGCTGCTCCACCAACCCAACTATTTCAATTTATACATCAACTACGCTTATACATATCGTTATTATTTGAACCATTTCGACCTCAACCATTATTGCTTTAGGAAACAACTGCCTTGGATTAAAAGAGTATTTAACACCTGTATGCGTTGAAAGAGTGAATACTCCATGAGAAATAATTATCTACCTTAGCGCTATTTCTGTCCCAGGCATAGGGATTAGTTGCCACCTTCACGCGTCTTGTGGTGTGTGTGTGTGTGTGTGTTTTTTTTTGTCATTAAGTAATAAAAACAGGCCGTTCTCCGTCGCACATAGATTAACGTCTTTCTCCGTAATCCCGTATATTCTCGCGAATAACGTAACCTGCGCAAGAATTGGTGGCGGTTCTCACCGCGTTGGTGATTTAGGGGTATGTGAGCCGGTCGCTCAGAAAGCAATGGCAAACTACTGAGCGTAATCTTGCTTAGTACATCAACAGCAGCTGAAAAATGCTGATGTTGACTGCAACGTCCTGTAAGGGATATGAAAAAAAAAAACCAAAACTAAACTAAAGCAGGGCAGGACATTTTGACACGCCTCACGCACATTTGGTATATGGTGTTCGATCCATATTTGTATATCGCGGTCGGTACTTATTGCATGACGTGGTCTGTATCACACCGGCCGCCTCTACCTCCCAAGACACTTTCTGGTACCTGATTTAGGCCGGATCGACCTGGAAGCCCAGGTGAGTTTTAAAAATCTGTCCAAATGGGATTGAAATCCATGAGCACCGGGCCACCAAGCAAGCATCTAGCCAGGGATTATTTCTGGTTAAGTAAGACTGGGTTTTCCCCACCAGACAGAGCTGACATAAAATGCTTTCGTATTAAAACCATTTTTGTTTTTAAAGTCACAAAAAGAGACTCAACACAGTGCAGGAACTATGTACCACCAGTGAGTCCCCCAGATTGTATGTATAATATTATCATGAATAATATAAATAGTTTGCTGTTTTTCAGTTATTTTATTTTAAATAGTTTGCCAGGGCGGTGGACTAATCGGGTTTCTCTAGGCCAGTGGTTCTCAACCTTTTTTGGCCCATGCACCCTTTCACCATTTATTCCCCCTTTCCAGCCAACGAAAGAAGAAGAATTCCCCCTTTTCCAAAATTGTCAGACTCAAAAGGTGCATTTAAAAAAATTCACAATTAACACGTCAAAGAATTGTCACGTAATACACGACACCAGAATGCCAGAATTTGTGCTTCATCAAACAAAACGCTTGATAGAAAACCAAGATATTGTGCCTGAAGCAATTTTGAGTCTGCCAATCTGTGGTCTTAATCCCCCCCCCCCCACCCCAACCCCCATAGAAACCCTAAACTCACCCCGGGGAGGGATTCCCCACTGGCTGAGAACCAATGCTCTAGGCCATCGAGCAACATTTATATTGTTCTGTCTTTTTATCTTTTTGCCGCTTATCTTTTCAGTCGTCGCGTTATTTTCTCTTTTATGTGACCAAAGAACAATGCCGCCTTCTTATCCATTCGGTCAGCTGATCTCCACAGTTTTGTATACTATTGTCTCTTTCTTACAGTTGTGTACACATTGTTTCTTTCTTATATACTGTTTAAAAAAAAAAAAGAAAAAAAAAAAAAAAAAAGAAACGCAACATTATTGCAGTTTCAATTACAAGCTTGTATCAACATTTTATTGACGATGCTGATTCGCTCACCGCAGTCGGTTCTTGCGATGCCGGTCCGTTAGAACAGGACCTCTGTAGGGTCTTCTAGCCCAAAAGTCCAGCGTCGTGCAGCCGGTTCCTGACCGTCTGATCTGAAATTCGACGAGCTCCTGGCATTGACTGGACTGTGGAGGATGCAGATGCAAATCGATTCCTAAGGTGACGCAGCCGTATGAAGCGGTCTTCGGCAGCAGTTGTGACTCTGGGTCTTAGACTGCGTGGCTACTACAACTATCCAGCCTGTAAACGTCCATTGATGATGAGTCCTTGTTCTGTAGTGAGATTAGCCATACTTGCACATTGAATTTTCAACTAAATTTATTCGAGGCGGGTCAATCTTTTATAGGTATTCAATAATATGTTCAGAGAGTTTTGTGTTCAGTAAGTTTCACGGAATTATCATGAACCTTTCACAAGTTATTGTCGAAAATGTTGTTTTGACCTTGACTTCTTTCATGACCCCATGAATTATGAGGTGAGTAAAATTCAGGTAACCACGAGAAGTTAATGACCAGATGGACACAGTCGATAGGTTGACTGATGCCCAATCAGCGAATACCTTTTATAAAATTAACACCAAAAATGTTGCGTTTCTTTCTTTCTTTCTTTTTTTTTTTTTTTTTGAACAGTATAGTTGTGTATAATATAGACTCTTTCTTACAGTTGTGAATAATATTGTATCTTTCTTACAATTGTGAATAATATTGTATCTTTCTTACAGTTGTGAATAACATAGTCTCTTTCTTATAGTTGTGTATAATATAGACTCTTTCTTACAGCTGTGTATAATTTTGTATCTTTCTTACAGCTGTGTATAATTTTGTATCTTTCTTACAGTTGTGTATAATTTTGTATCTTTCTTACAGTTGTGTATAATTTTGTATCTTTCTTACAGTTGTGTATAATATTGCTTCTTTCTTATAGTTATATAATGCATCATTTTCAGTAGCCTTTTACAGGTACTCGCTGTTATTTACTCTGGCAGTCAAAGGTATTCGCAACATTCGTCGCAGAAACCACACCAGAAAACACACAAGTTTCCTAATTAGTTCTTTCACACTCAAAGATTCATTGTCATACAGCAGAACAGATTATAAAAAACATATAATTACACGCTGTATAATACTTTTCATGTTCTGAAATGCACTTTTTGCATGACATATTCTGTTCTTAATCTATGTCACGCATTTTCCATCTGATGTTATGATTCCCCCTAGATATTTTAATCTATTGACTTGGTTTAGCATTTTCCTTTTATTGTAATATCACATTTCCGTGTATCATTTTATATGATTTAACTATTGTTTCCGTTTTCTTAATATTCAAGAAAAGTGCATCTTTGCAGTTTTTATTACTAAAATGTCTAACAGTTGTTCCGCTATAAGTACTGTCATCTGCATAACATAGATTGCTTATATTGTAACCTCCAGCTCGCATTCTTGGTCTGCCTTTGACCTATCATTATTATTTCGCTATTAGAAGAGGGAAGATCCGATGTTAAAACGCATTCCTGTCTTTCTTTTTTTCTTTAACTGATACTTTATTTCCTATTTTAATTGTCGCTATTTGTTTCAAGTAAATATGCTCATATTTTAAGACTATTTTAATTGTCGCTATTTGTTTCGAGTAAATATGCTCTTATTTTACTGAGATCTTTCCAGTCAAATGTTTGTTTATGTCATCATATTTCACTTTATCAAAAGCATTGGTGTAATCTATGAAGCAGAAGTATAGGTCATTCTGTGTCCCATTTAACCTGTTAGTGTTCGTATAGTTTATATCGCCTCATTTATTCATGTCCCGTCCACAAACCAATACTGTTGTTCACCAGTTTCCATCTTTATTTTCTGTCTTGTTTTATCATTATAATTTGCAATAGGAGGTAAGTGAAATTATTTATGGGGTTGATTGTACAACATTCCTCGCATTCAGTTGCATCAAGTTTCTAGGGTACAGCTATAAATACAGATTCCAGTATTATACTAAGATTATTTAGCTATAGTATGTCTCACAAAGAATGCCTTCATTCACGATCAATTATTTTGAAAACTGTCTGTTGCATCGTCATGAAACTTTTCCAGCCGTCTTATATTTACCCCCACCCAAGGAATATGTCTTTGATAGGTCCAAAAACAACTTAATCATCGAAAGCGGCGACATTCCTTTGATGTTTTGCTGAACAACTAGCGATTTCTCGCTAACAAATTTATGTTTACAGTAATGGGAGACCCGCCAATTCAGATGACACACAAAGGCGTATCCGGATTCGTATGGGAGTGGGTGCAATGAAAGAAGTAGCTTAAAATCGACAGGGTCGGCTGCATTGCACCGGGTTTTTATCCCATATGGCTCAGTTTCTTTCCGCAGCGTGGAATGCGTCGCACAAAGCACGAACTCCGTAGCTCCAGCGACGACCATCGGGAGTCTCTGAAAAAATGCACTCGTGAAATGAAGAACGCGGCCCGGAATCGAACATACAACCTTCGAGCCCGAGTCAGACGGCTTGACCACTTCACCACGGAGAATCCCGAGAGGGGTGCAACGTGTAATATTAGTAAAGACAGAGAATTTACAGAGGCACGGGGTAAATAATTTGTAAATTAACAGGAAAGTAGAAGGAATATATTTCTTACCTTATTTTTCATTTCCTTCTTCAGCTGCTGGTTAATAAAGTGTACACAAGTATTCATGTTAGCTTTTTATATTGAGTTCGTGAAAGCTTCCAAATAGCTGTGCGTTAATGTGCGTATGGAGTGACCAGAAATGATACCGCAATTTAGTCATCATGTTTCCATTTTTAAGGATCTGTTCAGCTGTCTGTGTAGTTTGTTCACACGTACACATGGGTGACAGACCCGCTTTGAGTCTTCGTGAAAGACTGTCTACTCTGCTGTTTACCGTTCAGAGACGGAACATGATTACTTGTTTTGCACTATGAAAATAGTTGTCAGTGTCTCTGTAGTGGGCTTTCTTCTTAACGACCAAGATGTTGGTTCTCTTTTCATTGAAGTTTATAGATTGATTCGAATGCACGTGTGTTGTCCCCTAATTTGACAACGTGTTTGCTCTCACGTTTCTTGTTATGCCACAATATGTCAGTTTCCACCGCAATATTACTCTTCTGTTGGTATTCAATGCTTTTAGTGTGTGTGTGTGTGTGTGTGTGTGTGTGTGTGTGTGTGTGTGTTTCAATACAGTTGTTTGTCACCGCTGAGGGCTTGCGGAATTGAAAATTCATCACAGTAGAATACAAACTGTTGTCATTGACATTATGCTGATGCTGTAATGTTTAGGGCCTGCAATTTGTCTGAATAGTTGGAGCAAAATATCCCAGTAAGTGTGTACGTAGATTAAGGTCTGCGATCTGCTCAGACCTTAATCTGTGTCGGACGATTCCAGTAGGTTGATGATTGCTCTCGGTTGCATAAAATTAAATCCATCCTTTCTCCAATAGCCCTCTTCGTCTTTCAACACATGGTCCTCACATGTTTTCCAGTAACTTTTATCAATATTTAATAGCGCGGACTGATTGACAGACAGACAGACAGACAGACAGACAGACAGACAGACAGAAAGGTATGTAGGTAGGTAGGTAGGTAGGTAGAAAGGTAGGTGGGTGGGTGGATGGATGGCTGGCTGGCTGGATGGCTAGGTAGGTAGGTAGGTAGGTAGATAGGTAGGTAGGTAGGTAGATAGGTAGGTAGATAGGTAGGTAGGTAGGTAGATAGGTAGGTAGATAGGTAGATAGATAGATAGACATACAGATAGATAGATAGATAGATACATAGATAGATAGATAGATAGATAGATAGATAGATAGATAGATAGATAGATAGATAGATAGATAGATAGATAGATAGATAGATAGATAGATAGATAGATAGATAGATAGATAGATAGATCCCCGCAAGGAGCTGGGCGAAGCCGGGCCGAGTCAGCTAGTTTATTTTTATAATCCCGTTTCACGAAAGAACCCCCATGTGAGACACCTCTGAACAATGCCATTTAACTTCGCGCTGTTTGTGCCAAAACGAAAATGTCGCTACACAATTTCAAAAAGAGCGGGGGGTGTGTCTTGCTGAAGCTGTAATACTTTTAAAATGATGGTATTAATGCCGGAACCGTCAATTATATACCGCATATAAACAAACATTGAAATCTGCTGTACAATCTCCAGAACAAAATTTTTTTTTTGTTGGGTGGACATAATGATAAGGTTATATGCTAAATCTCCCCATTTTCCCTCTGCTGGTTACTGAGATATTGAATTTTATATTTAGGCAAAAAAAAAAAAAAAAAAAAAAAAAACCCCACTATATCTGTTGCTATAAAAGTGGCTAACCACCCGCCCTGCGTTCCGAAGGTCGTGAGTTCGTTTCCGTCAATCGGTTCAGGAGTATTATTTTCTCGGAGACTTTCGAGGGTTTATGTTGGAGCTACGGAGTTCTTATCTAAGCGACGGTTTCGACGTACCACTCTGCGGAAAGAGACCGAACCATACAGGATAAAACCACGTGCAATGTAGTCGAATCTCTCGCCTTTAACCCCCCCCCCCCCACTCCCCACCTTTAAACGATTGTTATAAATATTAGTCAACAGTTTAGTTACTATTTCTGTTCCAAGTGTCTTTTCCATTCCAGACTTTTGTGAGAACCAAGTGATGACTGTGAATCTACAACCATGGCCAGACTGCGAGAACAGCAAATTAAAAGAGGTGTTGCCAAACAAGAACACTACGCAGGAAGCCAAAGAAGATTGATAAACCATCACAGAACTGGTGTTAGCCACTATGCGCTGTGGGATTTACCGAGGAGGGGATCCGGGCACTTATTGACTGAATGGTTCGATCTGCAATGATGATGATCTGTCGACTAACTAACTAACTATCTATTCCAAATGTACGTCTAGTTTCCCTGTCATGATTTGGTCTGACGCAGCTGATTTACCTTTCTTCATATGCTAGACAGTAACAGTAACTTCTTCGAATAACGAAGACACAAACAATAGATTGCACGATTTATTGCCTGGCATATTTCGCTGCATCTCGTCAGGTACATACTGCAGAAATCACACAACTTACGTGAATTAATTAGATAAATCCTTCAAACTGAAATATACACATGTTCGCACAGTAATGTCGATTTCTACCACGGTAATTTTAAACTGACTAACATGTCTTTCTGCTTGCACAAGGACGGCTTACGAAGGTTGATTATTATAGCTTCAGCAAACTTTAACAATCGACTACTTTGTGTGTTGAACAACACCCGGAAGGTACTACCTCTTTTAACCACGTGACCGCTTTCGAGCACATGTCTCTCGACCGATGAAGCCGGACTGTTCCGGTGTGTCAGCCTGCCTAGATTACCATCTTCTGTGTGTAGTATCTTGTCCACCCAATTCGGAATATGTTCCGAAACCCTGCAATGTAACTGTCGCTCAGTTCTGCCTATGTAGATGGCCTCGCATCTGCATGTAAATTGGTAAATACAATTTGATTTGGCGTACAAAGCTACAGGTTCTTTTACTGCTGGGACGGGGATCGGTACGGTTCTGTACCTGATGACTAGAGCTGCAGCACAGAATGTTCGCTCGACTGCTGTGGTGAGCCGGTCCCGCAGACGTTGCATTACGTCATCTCCTAGGAAGATTAGCTGGATGAATACCTTGAGTTTAGGGAATGTAGTTACTTCTGATTTCGGTTTGGGTTGTTGGCAGTGGCGCTTTATAAATCCTGTGGAGTACCCATTCAGGTTTAAGGCATTCTTCAGAATTTCAAATTCATCTGTCAGTGTGTCCTGGATGCATATCTTCCTAGCACGGTCAAACAGGGTCCGTACTGAGCCCCGTTTGTACTGGACAGGCGCGAAGCTCTGAAAATTTAAGTATTGGCCAGTCCATGTTTCTTTGCGGTACACCGATCTTTGAATTGTGCCGTCTGCTCTACGTCTCATTAGGATATCTAGAAACGGCAACGCTTCGTTGTGTTCGTGTTCCTTCTTCGTAACTTCTTCGTTCCGTACAGTTGTACCTTCTAAGCTACGTTGTCCTGATAAGTCTTTTCTTTCTCCGTCATATAGCGCTGATATGTATTCGTTTCGACTCTTTAGTATATCATCTTATTCCATTAATATCTTATGTATCCTTTATTTCCAACATGTTGCGTATAATTTTATTTTTTGTCTTTCTTTATAACGTATTTACTTGTTTATTCTATATTTTTACTTTGTTTTCTTTTGTTCATTAACTTTAAGATTTCTTGAGCCATCAATTTCCTCTTTTTTTGTTTTGTTTATTGTTGTTGTCTTCTTTCTGCTAATATCTTCCTGCTTATTTGGTGGATGGAATCCTTTAGCAATACTCATTACTTATGTATACTTTGGTAAAGAATTCTCCTGCTGCATGCACCCGAAGGCTGTGGCTTCGATTCCGGGCTAGGATATTTGGTTCATGAGTGCAATTTGCTCGGAGACTGCAGGGGCTCGTCACTGGAGCTACGACGTTCGTGCTTTGTACGATGCTGTAGACGGGCTACCCTACGGAAAGAGGAATAGCCATATGGGATAACACTAGGTGCAATAAAGTCTATGCTCTTGAATTTAAACCCTTTTTAGCCCTAGCACTCAGTTTACGCTGGACAGCCTTTAACAAATCTGATCTACAGACAAAAACCTCCGGTCTTCTTCTTCAGGCATTGCAAAATGGGCGGTGGCTTCCATCTCTGTTACAGTAAGTTGCTAGAGACCCATGTTCTCAAAAATGTTATGTAAAGACTTCTCATATTTTCCTTGCACTCACCCTTAGTTTTTGTGTTTTTGTTTTTTGTCTCTGGCCCAGTAACGGGACATTCCATATTCTTGCCGCCAGGTGTTTTAGAATCAGAAGTGGCTGCGTTAAAAGTTACATTAATGTGTGTAAATTTTGTAAGAAAGCAATGGCAAACTACAGAACGTAAACTTGCCAAGAAATCACAAACAGCCAAATAATGATGGGGTTGACTGCGACGTCATGTAAAGGATAGGCAACTAATTTGGTTTCTCCTAGACATATACTCCATGCTCAGGCAATATGTCTGCCCGTAGGTAATTTTTACACTTCGTAACTTTGCCAGGAAAACAGTCTTACTGTTAACGCTCGTCATTTTACAACTGCCCTGAATCTTTAACGTGGACAACTTGCACACTATTGTCTCGCCATCATCCTCCACGGCTGGGTATACGCTCTCACTACCCAACAGTTCAGATGAAAGTCTGATTTCATTAAAACTCAATGGCTTGTATAAAAATGTCCGGCTCTGTGCTTGGAGCCAACCGTGCAACTTTTGAGTTTCATTCATCATCATCATCATCATCATCATCATCTTCCACTTCTGCCGTCAAGCGTCGTGGGGAGGAATTATTTTTCGTTCCAGCGCCCGGTGGACGGCACTGGATAGTTTCATTATTTGGCGCTTAAAAAAGAAAAAGAAAAAGTAAGAAGTAGAGACGCACTAGACAACACAACAATGTAAAGCTATAGTTACCGACAGACTAATAATTAGGGCTGTCTAGTTGGTCATAGCCGGCTCGGTGGTGAAGGGGTTACGGACGCAGTTCGTAATCCCGCATACCCGCGTTCGAAACAAAACTGTGGGCGTTGATTTTTATAGAATGGTATATGTGTCGGTCGTTCAAAAAGCAAGGGCAAACTACTGAAAGTAAACTTGCCCAGGAATCACTGCTACATCCTGTAAAGAATATGCAACAACTGTTATTTAGTTGGTCATGCCTTTAAGTACACTTGTTCCTGCAGCGAGGCGCTGCCGTCATTTGGAGGTGACAGATTAGAACCTCGATCGGTAACTATAGCTTTCAATTGTTGTCTAGTGCGTCCTCTTGTTTGTAACTTTTTTATTTCTATGAGCGTCAAACAAGACGTGTGTGTTTATTTATGAGCTGTCTTGGTGGCCTCAAGGGTGTCCCAACTGATATTTTTGAGCTTCGGCCTGGCATTGGTCCTTCTCATCTTCCCCTTCGCAACCCTCACTACCTGTATATGTTTTTATTGCGTACCAAAGACAATGTAAGTGCTTTTTTTTTTGGGGGGGGAGGGGGAGGGGAGGGCGTTCGCTCGCTTTGAACCTAAGCTTAGTTCACACACAAGCTACACTTCTAGTGCACGGGACTGATGTATGTGTGTGGATTAGATTTCCCTATTACCAGTGATTCTCGTCATCAGGCGAGCCCACTACGATTTAAAAGATACTTATAATTTAAGTCGTCAAGTCAAGGACGATAAGTCAACATTTACTCCAGCTGATCGGTGTATGGGCTGAACCCGTTAACTCGACATCAGCACACCGGATATTTAATAACGAGCGCTCTTACCCGTTCGATCACGCTGACCTCCGTGTGTTTTTCGTAAACGGAAAACGTCATTATGTTTATGATGCACTAATCACGTGGTTACAACATGTATGTAATAGTAATTAATGTTCGCTTAACGTCACAGCTATTTGAAGTCTGAGAAAACTCTTCTGATTTGTTATACTGGATAAGTCCTCGACCCACGCAACACCAACTCAAGCATTAAATTGTATCTTATGGCAAATCAAGGGAATTGATCTGCATGGTTTCATTACTAGTGCGGGTAGGTGAAAGCTTCCTGTGGTTTGTTGACTTATGCTTGTCACCCAGTGCTGGAAATCACGTTGGACGCGAAACCACCCCATCCTCTGCTTCATTATCTTGAACGGGGAAAACCCCAAAAATAATTTGTGCACGTGCAGTGGGCACACTGCCTCTTTCTTCTGTCACTTCTCGCTCCATTCTCTCCATCTGTCACATACATACATGGCCAGGCGTACACTTAAGCCAGCGACGCCCCACCTGTCGATGAATACATCAAAGACTTTAATGTGTTGGTAATGCAGCGCTGAAAGCAATGGTGCTGCGAGAGTAGGTTGTGTGGGTATTAACAGTAGGTTCAAAAGAAAGTCTTTCGTTGGCCTGACTTTGTGAATCACCCAATAATCACACTGATCAAGTTCTTCTTTCTGAATAAGTGAACAAAGCATTGGCAAAGCGTGGACCCCACTTTAGTCCAAATGTTGAATTGTTCTTTTCGCAGAGATAATACTCTTGAAAGCAAACACAAAAATATCACACTAAATGAAGACACGATTGGAGGATACACATTGTTAGAGTCTGAAATGAGACAACACTTTGCGCTGATCTCCTTCTTGCACTTGAGCTGGACAGAAAATAAATGAAATGATATAGAAATCGTATTAGGGTAGCCATTCTAAGACATTTTATGCCTCTCCCATTACCAATTATGTCCATTTCCGAATGCTGTTGACTCAAGTTCAAGGTGATGATTGACCTGACTAACGATGAATTCTTTTTAGAGTAGGTTGCTGGTCCAGTATCGAAGTCAACTTGTTCTGTTTAGAGTAGGTTGCAGGTTCAGCATCGAAGTCAATTTGTTCTGTTTAGAGTAGGTTGCAGGTTCAGCATCGAAGTCAATTTGTTCTGTTTAGAGTAGGTTGCTAGTCCAGCATCGAAGTCAATTTGTTCTGTTTAGAGTAGGTTGCTGGTCCAGTATCGAAGTCAACTTGTTCTGTTTAGAGTAGGTTGCAGTTCAGCATCGAAGTCAACTTGTTCCTAAAGTCTTCATTTGGAGTTGATGGCTTACAATTCCTATGTGCCTTTACCTTTTGATTTTTATGTTGTCCAATGTGTCCGCTGATTTCAACTTGATTCCAGTTTTAGAATTTACCTGTTTTATCAGTCCTCCATTAGCGCTTGTCAATGGCCCGAAGTGTATTTGCCAGATTATTTCGCCTCAGGGATTCTCCAAACACTAATACATAAACAACCATGATCACTATACGCCACCATGAGCAACACACAGACACACACAGACACACACACACACACACACACACGCACGCACGCACGCAAGCACGCACACACCGCACACACACACACACGGACACACACATAGACGCACATACAGACGCACGCACGCAACACCCCTTTCCACCAACACACACACACACACACACACACACACACACACACACACACACACACACACACACACAAGAAAAGCTAAATTTATGGTGATTCCAAATTTATTAAATAGGGTGTCGAAAATTATCTACAGAACTTACATGATAAAAGTCGATACCACGTCTTTTCATCATTTCTTGCAATATCTTTGATTGTGAGTTCATGCACACACCAAGGGGACATAGTAATCAACACCGATGGGTCAGTGGTGAGAAACATATATATATATATATATATATATATATATATATATATATATATATATATATATATATATATATATATATATATATATATATATATATTAGCTAGGATTTCATTGCGGAGGCTAATGGACGATGCTTGCAAAAGGACAGTGTGGCATATGAGACTACAAACTCCAGCATAAGAATGGAGGTGGAAGTAGTAACAGCAGCTTTCTGATGGTGTGAGGAGACCACTGCAACATGCATTGTATTCATTACGGACTCACATAGTATGCTTAGTAAGGTGGAGAAAGGAAAGTTTCGTGTGGAATGGCTATCCTCTCTTTAGAGTTGTGAGAATTGTATGGATATTTTGCCTTGGCAATGCGAAAGCACGGGGGAATGAACAGGCTGATGGGCTGGCAGGGAATGCAACTCTCGGTGGTAGATTACCAATGGACAAGGGAGAGGTGGTCGGGCGTCTGTGGGATCAGGTGGAGAAAGCGGCGGAACAGATTGAGTGCCTGTATGTGGAGAGAATTATATCGCGTGGGGATCGGCAGGGGCTCTGGACGCATATCAAAACTGAGAGGGAAGACCAGGAGAACTTTAAATCATTTGGCAGTTGTAACCATTAGCAGTATGACACTTCGCTGGCTGTTGAACGAGGGGGCGGAGCGCATGTTTGAATGTTCTGAGAGCAGTGATGTTGTTTCTTAGCTAAACTCAACGTAAACTAACCTGTGGGTTCAAAAGAGTTCTCTCTCTCTCTCTCTCTCTCTCTCTCTCTCTCTCTCTCTCTCTCTCTCTCTCTCTGTGTGTGTGTGTGTGTGTGTGTGTGTGTGTGTGTGGACATATTTCATGGCGTAATTGCGTGGCATCCTGATTTATGTGGTGTTCCTTCTGGCTGGTTGCCTCAGTCTTCAGCACCTTTCCTTTACTAGAGTAGACTGTGGTCTTACTCGAGTTTAGATATGTATGCATGCACACACATGTCTGCGCATGTATGTACGTATATACATAGCTAGAGCTTTCTGGTTTTTTCTTTGTACGTCGCCAAAGACTCCCTGCCGCCCCTTCTTCTGTTAGTTAAAACAAATCCGCCACGTGAAGGCCAGGAGTTGGACTTTTGCTCCCAGAAGTGATGAATGCACAAGCCGGTGTATTTTGCAAGGTTGGGTGCTCACCCCAACTCTGCACCCTGGCTATATAACAGCAATTTATAACCAAGATTGGCGAATCAGCCATGTGCACATGTGGATTGGTACCGCAGACAGCAGATCACATACTCCAATTATGCCCAAAATATGACATACGTAGGCAAACCTGGCAAGACCCCCGGTTCAGACAGTGTCACAACAGAAATGATTAATGCTTTAGAAGAATATGGAGTAGATAAAGTTACAATATATGACACTGGAAATATACCTCATGAATTATTTAATTCTGTATTTATTGCAATCCCAAAGAAATCAGGAGCCTTGGAATGTGATCAACATCGAACAATTAGTATAATGAGTCACATCACGAAGATTTTGCTAAGAATTGTCATGCAAAGAGTTAGGAGGAAAATACAGCCTGACATAGGAGAATAACAATGTGGGTTTGTAGAAGGCACAGTAAATGCTGTATATACTAAGAACAGTAATCGAACGTTCTATAGAAGTAAACAAAGATCTATATCTTTCCTTTATTGACTACACAAAGGCTTTCAATAAAATGAGACATGTCGACATGATAAGGATGCTTGAAGATCTATAAATTGATGGAAAAGACCTTAGACTTGTAAGAAACATATATTGGAATCAATAAGCTGCCATAAGAGTTGATAATGAAATAGGCCAATATCAGCCTATTAAGAGAGGTGTGAGACAGGGATGTGTAATGTCTCCAGATCTGTTTTCCCTGTACAGTGAAAGTATTTTCAGATATATTGAAGATATGGAAGGAATCAACATTGGAGGACGATCATCAATAACATTAGATATGCAGGTGATACAGTCTTGATTGCAGACAATGAACAGGACCTGCAACATGTAGTAGATGCGGTTGTTACACACAGTGAACAACTAGGGTTATAATTAAATTGTAAAAAGACACAGACTATGGTCGTCACTAGGAAGAACGAAATACCACAATGTAATATACATTGCCTTTAGCAAGATGAAAAACATACTGACCAATAAAAAGATGTCAACTGAAACGAGGAAAAGATTGTTGAGGTGTTACATAGAACCTGTACTTTTGTATGGATGTGAAGCTTGGACAATGAGCAGTCAAGCTGAAAAACATCTGATGGCTGCAGAAATGTGGTTTCTGAGGAAAATGCAAAGAATACCATGGACAGACAGAAAAACCAATGAGCAAGTCCTTCAAGAAACAAATGAAAATCGTAAACTGATTAGAGTCATTAGACGCAGACAGTCAAAATATTTGGGCATGTTATGAGAAGAAATGGACTGGAGAACTTGGTGACAGCTGGCAAGATCTAAAGGAACAGACCAAGGGGAAGACATAGAAGCAAATACCTGCATGGCTTGGCCTGTGGCATGGTCGAGACAGGAACACGGAGCTGATCCACGACTCTGGTGATCGGGTGAGATGGCAAAACATGACCGCCCACACTTACCGGCATGGCACATGATGGATGGATGTAGGCAAACCCTATGACCTGGAGACACAACAGTGGAAGATAAACTGTATGGACCACTGAATGAACTAAACATGACAGTGAAGTTCATACAAGAGACAACATTGCAGTTACAGAAAAATTTCAGGCAATGGCGGGGTAGGCGGTTCAACCATTACACCGGATTTAGTTGTACTTAAACGTTGATTTCTCGCTCAGTAAGCAATGGCAAACTACTGGACCTAAAACTACCTAGAAAATCATCATCGGGGTTGATTTCAACGTCATGCAAATGGCATGCAACATAAGAGAAGAGATGGCAATTGTACATTTATTAATAATAATTTCTTTGGATATTAAAGTGTTTAAGAATAATGGTCCGTCACCCTGCACCTGAGACACAAACACGAACTGCGGCTATAATAAAAAAAAAAAAAAAAACCACACACACACACACACACACACACACGGACGCACGCACGCACGCACACACACACATACAAACTCAACGAGTCCAGATGGTGCCAAGGTCACATGTTTATTTCACAATTTCGTGACAGTAAATCTGCCACTGACTTTGAACAAATCAATATTACACACTTCTTGTCAGTTAGTAATTGGAAAATTACCGTAAACAATGGATCATTGCCACAATTTGAAATGTAAATATTTCGTTTTGTTTACCTATGCATTTTATTAACAATGATTCCATGAAAGAGGCTAATGAAAATAGAACATTATGCAACTGTAAGAAAGAGACAAATAGCATTCTTTGGTCATGTAATGAGAAGAGAGACCCCGGAGAACATCGTGGCAACCGAAGAAAAAAAACCAGTGGGAAAAAAGGCAACCGACAGAAAAGATGATGGATGAACTGAGATGGTTGCATGGAGGAATATCATCAGCAGATTAAACCAGAACGCCAAGGACAGAGACTTGCGGAGAAACATGAGCGCCAACGCCAGATCACGGGGCACATGATGCTGATGATACATCTTGTTATTTCATTTACTCTTGCTGTTTTCACTCACGAAATCAACTTAGTGTCTTAACTGTTTATAAATGGTTACACACTCTACCTGTAATTAAAATGTTTACTCCTTGTCAGTCCACCTTCCTCCCTACCCACCGACTGCCCACCTGATTATACTTTAGCTGTAGATACAATTATGTCGGTCTCTCTGGCCGAGGGGTCCACTTTCTCCGTAATCCCGTTTATCACGTAGAGTCTCGTAGCGGGCGAGAGCTGGTAGCGGTTCTACCCCCGCTGGTGGCTTGCGGGATATTTGAGCCGGCCGCTCAGTAAGCAATGGCAAACTACTGAGCGTAATCTTGCCAAGATATCAACAGACAGCTGAAAGATGCTGCTATTGACAGCGATGACCTGTAAAGGATATGCGAATAAAAAAAATAAAAAAAAAGATACAATTATGCAGTACCTACCTAACTGGTCTGTGAAGAAGGTATTACGACACAATTCGTTTCGCACATGCCGCGTTCGAAACACAACTGCTGGCGATTTGGAAGCAGGCCGCCTTGCGTTGGTATTTCGTACAATGGTATTAATGTATATCGTTCAGAAAGCAATGACAAACTACTGAATGTACACTTGCCAAGAAATCCCTTAATAAAAAAAAAAAATTTAAAAAAAAAAAAAGGAAGGGAGGAGGGTTGACTTCGACGTCATATAAAGAATATGCAACTTTACCATAATACATAATGCATAGACTGACGTACAAACCTTTATGTCTATCTGCCTGCCTGCCTACGTAGCTTCGTACTAGGTTCATTTGTTGACTTGCTGATTAGAATATCGACAGAGCCTAGTACACAATCGTACCATAGAGGCGACTGACTGCTGCCGAGATAATAATCGAATTCAATAAATAGACAGGAAGCTCGACAAAAGGAAACCAAAAAAAGAAAAAAAAAAAAAAAAAAACACACACGCTTATTCAGGCGAACGTTTCGATCATAGTCTTTATTAACGAACAAGAAAAAATTATACACAAATAAACAAAAGTGCGTTGTGTAATCTGATGAACACGGAAACTAAGTGAGGTGAAACGGAAGTGTGGAGTGAGGAAACAGATGTTGAAAAACAAAACGTTAAATGACAACGAAACTAAACGGAGAATAGACGAATTGTTTTTCAACAACCTCTTTGCTGGTTACATGTTTAGATCATTGTAGATGAAAGAGTGATTGTGTTCTTACAATATCTATATATCATGGTGGATGAACGAGTGGTTTGATTGTTACATCTATAGATCACGGTGTTCGAAGGAGTGGTTTGAATGTTCCATCTATAGATCAACGTGGATGAACGAGTGGTTTGAATGTTACATCAGTTGGTCACAGTGGATGAAGGAGTGGTTTGATTGTTACATCTATAGACCATTGTGGACGAGCGAGCGGTTTGATTGTTCCATCTATAGATGGCGGTGAACGAAGGAGCGGTTTGATTATTACATCTATAGATGACGGTGAACGAGCGAGCGGTTTGATTGTTACATCTATAGACCACTGTGGACGAGCGAGTGGTTTGATTGTTACATCTATAGACCACTGTGGACGAGCGAGTGGTTTGATTGTTCCATCTATAGATGACGGTGGACGAGAGAGTGGTTTGATTGTTACATCTATAGATGACGGTGGACGAGCGAACGGTTTGATTGTTCCATCTGCAGATGACGGTGGACGAGCGACTGGTTTGATGGTTACATATATAGATCACGGTGGTCGAAGGAGTGGTTTGGTTGTTACATCTATAGATCAACGTGGATGAACGAGGGGTTTGAATGTTCCATCGGTTGGTCACAGTGGATGAAGGAGTTGTTTGGTTGTTACATCTATAGATGACTGTGGACGAGCGACTAGTTTGATTGTTACATCTATAGACCACTGTTGCCGAGCGACTGGTTTGATTGATACATCTATAGACCACTGTGGACGAGCGAGCGGTTTGATTGTTACATCTATAGATGACGGTGGGCGAGCGAGCGGTTTGATTGTTACATCTATAGATGGCGGTGAACGAGCGAGTGGTTTGATTGTTACATCTATAGATGACGGTGGACGAGCGAGCGGTTTGATTGTTCCATCTATAGATGACGGTGGACAAGCGAGCGGTTTGATTGTTACATCTATAGATGGCGGTGAACGAGCGAGTGGTTTGATTGTTACATCTATAGACCACTGTGGACGAGCGAGCGATTTGATTGTTACATCTATAGATGACGGTGGACGAGCGAGCGGTTTGATTGTTACATCTATAGACCACTGTGGACGAGCGAGTGGTTTGATTGTTACATCTATAGACCACTGTGGACGAGCGAGTGGTTTGATTGTTCCATCTATAGATGACGGTGGACGAGAGAGTGGTTTGATTGTTACATCTATAGATGACGGTGGACGAGCGAACGGTTTGATTGTTCCATCTGCAGATGACGGTGGACGAGCGACTGGTTTGATGGTTACATATATAGATCACGGTGGTCGAAGGAGTGGTTTGGTTGTTACATCTATAGATCAACGTGGATGAACGAGGGGTTTGAATGTTCCATCGGTTGGTCACAGTGGATGAAGGAGTTGTTTGGTTGTTACATCTATAGATGACTGTGGACGAGCGACTAGTTTGATTGTTACATCTATAGACCACTGTTGCCGAGCGACTGGTTTGATTGATACATCTATAGACCACTGTGGACGAGCGAGCGGTTTGATTGTTACATCTATAGATGACGGTGGGCGAGCGAGCGGTTTGATTGTTACATCTATAGATGGCGGTGAACGAGCGAGTGGTTTGATTGTTACATCTATAGATGACGGTGGACGAGCGAGCGGTTTGATTGTTCCATCTATAGATGACGGTGGACAAGCGAGCGGTTTGATTGTTACATCTATAGATGGCGGTGAACGAGCGAGTGGTTTGATTGTTACATCTATAGACCACTGTGGACGAGCGAGCGATTTGATTGTTACATCTATAGATGACGGTGGACGAGCGAGCGGTTTGATTGTTACATCTATAGACCACTGTGGACGAGCGAGCGGTTTGATTGTTACATCTATAGAGCTCTGTGGACGAGCGAGCGGTTTGATTGTTACATCTATAGATGACGGTGGACGAGCGAGCGGTTTGATTGTTACATCTATAGATGACGGTGGACGAGCGAGCGGTTTGATTGTTACATCTATAGATGGCGGTGAACGAGCGAGCGGTTTGATTGTTACATCTATAGATGACGGTGGACGAGCGAGCGGTTTGATTGTTACATCTATAGATGGTGGTGAACGAGCGAGTGCTTTGATTGTTACATCTATAGACCACTGTGGACGAGCGAGTGGTTTGATTGTTACATCTATAGACCACTGTGGACGAGCGAGCGGTTTGATTGTTACATCTATAGATGACGGTGGACGAGCGAGCGGTTTGATTGTTACATCTATAGACCACTGTGGACGAGCGAGTGGTTTGATTGTTACATCTATAGACCACTGTGGACGAGCGAGTGGGTTGATTGTTCCATCTATAGATGACGGTTGACGAGCGAGCGGTTTGATTGTTCCATCTATAGATGACGGTGGACGAGCGATCGGTTTGATTGTTACATCTATAGATGGCGGTGAACGAGCGAGCGGTTTGATTGTTCCATCTATAGACCACTGTGGACGAGCGAGTGGGTTGATTGTTCCAGCTATAGATGACGGTGGACGAGCGAGCGGTTTGATTGTTCCATCTATAGGTGACGGTGGACGAGCGAGCGGTTTGATTGTTACATCTATAGATGACGGTGGACGAGCGAGTGGTTTGATTGTTACATCTATAGATGATGGTGGACGAGCGAGCGGTTTGATTGTTACATCTATAGATGGCGGTGAACGAGCGAGTGGTTTGATTGTTACATCTATAGAAAACTGTGGACGAGCGTGAGGTTTGATTGTTACATCTATAGATGACGGTGGACGAGCGAGCGGTTTGATTGTTACATCTATAGACCACTGTAGACGAGCGAGCGGTTTGATTGTTACAGCTATAGAGCACTGTGGACGAGCGAGCGGTTTGATTGTTACATCTATAGATGACGGTGGACGAGCGAGCGGTTTGATTGTTACATCTATAGATGACGGTGGACGAGCGAGCGGTTTGATTGTTACATCTATAGATGACGGTGGACGAGCGAGCCGTTTGATTGTTACATCTATAGATGGCGGTGAACGAGCGAGTGGTTTGATTGTTACATCTATAGACCACTGTGGACGAGCGAGTGATTTGATTGTTACATCTATAGACCCCTGTGGACGAGCGAGCGGTTTGATTGTTACATCTATAGATGACGCTGGACGAGCGAGCGGTTTGATTGTTACATCTATAGATGGCGGTGAACGAGCGAGTGGTTTGATTGTTACATCTATAGACCACTGTGGACGAGCGAGTGGGTTGATTGTTCCATCTATAGATGACGGTTGACGAGCGAGCGGTTTGATTGTTCCATCTATAGGTGACCTTGGACGAGCGAGCGGTTTGATTGTTCCATCTATAGATGGCGGTGAACGAGCGAGCGGTTTGATTGTTCCATCTATAGATGGCGGTGAACGAGCGAGTGGTTTGATTGTTACATCTATAGATGACGGTAAACGAGCGAGCGGTTTGATTGTTACATCTATAGATGGCGGTGAACGAGCGAGCAGTTTGATTGTTCCATCTATAGATGGCGGTGAACGAGCGAGTGGTTTGATTGTTACATCTATAGATGGCGGTGAACGAGCGAGTGGTTTGATTGTTACATCTATAGACCACTGTGGACTAGCGAGTGGGTTGATTGTTCCAGCTATAGATGACGGTGGACGAACGAGCGGTTTGATTGTTCCATCTATAGATGACGGTGGACGAGCGAGCGGTTTGATTGTTACATCTATAGATGGCGGTGAACGAGCGAGCGTTTTGATTGTTACATCTATAGACCACTGTGGACGAGCGAGTGGTTTGATTGTTACATCTATAGACCACTGTGGACGAGTGAGTGGTTTGATTGTTACATCTATAGACCACTGTGGACGAGCGAGTGGTTTGATTGTTCCATCTATAGATGACGGTGGACGAGCGAGCGGTTTGATTGTTCCATCTATAGATGTCGGTGGACGAGCGAGTGGTTTGATTGTTCCATTTATAGATGACGGTGGACGAGCGAGTGGTTTGATTGTTCCATCTATAGATGACGGTGGACGAGCGAGCGGTTTGATTGTTCCATCTATAGATGACGGTGGACGAGCGAGCGGTTTGATTGTTACATCTATAGACCACTGTGGACGAGCGAGTGGTTTGATTGTTCCATCTATAGATGACGATGGACGAGCGACTGGTTTGATTGTTACATCTATAGATCACGGTGGTCGAAGGAGTGGTTTGGTTGTTACATCTATAGATCAACGTGGATGAACGAGTGGTTTGAATGTTCCATCGGTTGGTCACAGTGGATGAAGGAGTTGTTTGGTTGTTACATCTATAGATGACTGTGAACGAGCGAGTGGTTTGATTGTTACATCTATAGATCACAGTGGACGAGCGACTGGTTTGATTGTTACATCTATAGACCACTGTGGACGAGCGAGTGGTTAGATGATTCCAATATCTATAGATCAGAGTGGAATAGCGAGTAATTTAATTGCTACAATATCTATAATTCATGATGAATGTGCAAATTTTTTAGTTGTTACAATATATATATATATCACAGTGCGAGTGGCCAGGTTTAATGTTAAACTACCTATATATCATTATGGATGTGGCAGGTTCTGCTCAGATGGACAGTCTAGCAAGAACAGCGTTAACCTAATGAAATTTGTTGGTTCAAATCTTAAAATAATATAAAGTTCCCGAAAATGTGTAAAGCTTAAGCGCTATCACGGTACATGGATACACCAACCAGACCTAATCTGACAATGATACTGACCAAATCACTCAAATAGTGCCGAATTGTTTGTAAAATTATAGGGCTAAAACCACACACCCAATAGGTCTCAAGACGTGAACAAGTTCCTTTACTTTACTATATGATAGCGATAAGAATATTACGGACGCGTTTCTTCATAATTTTTAAACCGGTGCAATGTTCAGGGTGGACGACAAACCGACCTTTCCGCGTTGTTTATTTTTCATAGAGGCGTGTTTGTTTTTCTTTCTAACGACATTCTTGGATGGTTGCGACGGAATGAAAGATCATAGAGTAATGTTCCGCGAAAGCCAAAGTCGCTACTAGGGGATAATTGCTTCCTCTCAAACAAACACAATCCTATTATCACATCAAACACGTTTCCAGTAGCCTACCCTAAACAAGGAAGCGACTATATTTCATGTTTGTCATCACGCTAATTAGAAACAACAAAAACGATAACTCTGAAGCAAAACTGTTGTGGAAAAATTATCCGCTAGCATCATCAGTTTTCAGGCACGGTTCAGAACGTATGCCAACCATAACCAGGGGAAATAAGCGTATGGAGTATTCCGACAAGACTGGAAATCCTGAAGGAAGTGCGGCCATTGTTTTGAAATTCCCGTGCTACTGAGCCGAAAAACAGCGCCTTGGTGCATTTTGGAATGAAAACGACTGGTTATAAATAAACGGTTTTTAAAAGCTGGGATAACTTCATCATTTTGGCGTGCATCAAATTTAACCGGAGCTTGTCGGAAGTGGATGCAAATCACTTGTAAAAGATAAAAGTAGAAATACTGTTTCCTTTTAGGTTTACCGAACGCGGGGGAGGGGGGGGGGAGAGAAAAAAAGGGATTGTGGCGGGATGGGGTGGGGGGGGGGGGCATTTTAACATGTCCCATCCTATTGCGCACTTAGTAACATGTGTGTCTGCTTCTTGGCGGCATTTCAGTTTGATACTTGTTCTTGTCCGTTTTGGAAAGTTATGTGTCCAAGACTGTTTTTGAGTTTTCCGTTTTCTTGGATATTCCATAAAATATAGTGATGAGCAGCCGAGTTTATCTTGACATATAGACTAGTTTTAGAGTGTTCCTGTGTTAACATTTCTTAGCTTTCTTTTGGCAGAGGGATGGATTCTGTTGACAGGGACAATCCTAAATCGTGGGGGATATACTACCAACGTGGTCTTAACCTGAGCTTGTCTGTGTGTGCTGTGCTGAATCATGACCAGGCTACACGCTAATATGTATCTCCACCAGGCTACACGCTAATATGTATCTCCACGGGTGTGAAGTTCCAGTATCCGTGTTGCACCACCTGCTCGTTTCTGAGCTTGGAGAGGGACAGGAGAGCTCTACAGCACAGCCTCGAAAGAGATGGTACATTAACATCGATTCCAGATGAAAGTCTGTAGAACAAAGTGATGATATGTGCAAGACTGTTTGAGAGTCTTAACGACTTGGAAGTCAATGCACCAGACATCAGAGTTAAGACTAAATAACAAACGAACGAACGAACGAACCAACCAACCAACCAACCAACCAACCATCCAACCAACCAACCAACCAACGAACCTACCAACCAACGAACAAACGAACAAGCAAACGTATGAACCAACCAAGCAACCAACCAACCAAGCAACCAACCAACCAAACAATCAACTAACCAACTAGCCAACCAACCAACCAATCAATCAACCAACGAACAAACGAACAAGCAAACGTACGAACCAACAAACCAACCAACCAATTACCCAACCAACCAACCAAGCATCCAACCAACCAAGCAACCAACCAACCAACCAACCACCCAACCAGCCAACCAACCAACGAACAAACGAACAAGCAAACGTACGAACCAACAAACCAACCAACCAATTACCCAACCAACCAACCAAGCAACCAACCAACCAAGCAACCAACCAACCAACCAACCACCCAACCAGCCAACCAACCAACGAACAAACGAACAAGCAAACGTACGAACCAACAAACCAACCAACCAATTACCCAACCAACCAACCAAGCAACCAACCAACCAAGCAACCAACCAACCAACCAACCACCCAACCAGCCAACCAACCAACGAACAAACTAACAAGCAAACGTATGAACCAAACAATCAACCAACCAACTAGCCAACCAACCAACCAATCAATCAACCAACGAACAAACCAACCAACCAACGAACCAACGAACAAGCAAATGTACGAACCAACTAACCAGCCAACCAATTACCCAACCAACCAACCAACCAACCAACCAACCAACCAACCAACCAAGCAACCAACCAACCAAGCAACCAACCAACCAAGCAACAAAGCAACCAACCAACCAACTAACCAACCAACCAACCAACCAACAAACGAATAAGCGAACATACGAACCAACCAAGAAACCAACCGACTAGCCAACAAACCAACCAAACAATCCACCAACCAAACAGCCAACCAACCAACCAACCAACCAACCAACCAACAAACCAACAAACCAACAAACGAACAAGTAAACGTACGAACCAACAAGCCAACCAACCAATTACCCAACCAACCAACCAACCAACCAAGCAACAAAGCAACCAACCAACCAACTAACCAACCAACCAACCAACCAACAAACGAATAAGCGAACATACGAACCAACCAAGAAACCAACCGACTAGCCAACAAACGAACCAAACAATCCACCAACCAAACAGCCAACCAACCAACCAACCAACCAACCAACAAACCAACAAACGAACAAGCAAACGTACAAACCAACAAGCCAACCAACCAATTACCCAACCAACCAACCAACCAACCAACCAACCAAGCAACCAACCAACCAAGCAACCAACCAACCAAGCAACCAACCAACCAACAAACCAACAAACGAACAAGCAAACGTACGAACCAACAAACCAACCATCCAATTACCCAAACAACCACTGAACAAACGAACAAGCAAACGTACGAACCAACAAACCAACCAACCAATTACCCAACCAACCAACCAACCAATCAACAAACCAACCAACCAATTACCCAACCAACCAATTACCCAACCAACCAACCAACCAACCAACCAACCAACCAACCAATTACCCAACCAACCAACCAACCAACCAACCAACCAAATACCCAACCAACCAATTACCCAACCAACCAACCAACCAACCAACCAACAAACCAACCAACCAATTACCCAACCAACCAAACAACCAACCAACCAACCAACCAACCAAATACCCAACCAACGAACCAACCAACCAATTACCCAACCAATTACCCAACCAACCAACCAACCAATTACCCAACCAATCAACAAACCAACCAATTACCCAACCAGACCAACCAACCAACCAACCAACCAATTACACAACCAACCAACCAACGAACGAACCAACCAACCAACCAATCAAACAACCAACCAACCGGAAAAAAAACGTACAAACGAACAAACGACCGCACGAACCACCGTCCCACCTTCCTGAACCAACTAACCACCAAGCACCCAACCAACCAAACAACCAACCAACCAAACAACCAACCAACCAACCAACGCGTCGGTAAGTTACGGGATATGTGAGCCGGTCGTTCAGAAAGCAATGGCAAACTACTGAGCGTAATCTTGCCAAGAAATCAACAATCAGCTGAAAGATGCTGGTGTTGACAGCGATGTCCTATAAAGGATATGCGAAAAAAATTTCAACACTCTATGCGTGTTGTGATCATTATCACGTCGGCCATTTTCACGTGACAAGACTTTTTCTGTAATTTATTTGAGGCTGGATCGACCTGGGAGTCCAGGTATATTTACGAATCCGCCTCGATGTGAATTCGAGCCCATAACTACCTGGCCGGCAGACAAGAGTACACGCTACTGCGCTGACGAGTCTCTAATGAAACTAATAACATAGATACATGTTCGAAGAGACAGGCGATAACGAAAAGTATAATGAAATACACACACCAGAAACATTTTAGCTTATGAAATAATCAGTTTGATGACCAGATGGATTTTCAAGCCCTTCTATTCTTGTTAAACTCTACAGCCCGGTGATTCTCAAACTGTGCGACACACCACACCGTGGGATTCACATAACCTTTTCATTTT
The DNA here is from genome assembly GCA_963921405.1 of Cepaea hortensis. Lineage (NCBI taxonomy): Eukaryota > Metazoa > Mollusca > Gastropoda > Stylommatophora > Helicidae > Cepaea > Cepaea hortensis. The sequence continues at coordinate 179,095,637 of OY992877.1, forward strand.
CAGAAAAGATGTCAAGTATTCAGGTTTTTCAATTCGCTTAATATACGTATGTCATATTGGTCATTTATGGGTGAGGAGCAGTGGTAGCGTGCTTATTAATGGGCTTGCTTGCTTGTCCTAACCTTGGGCAGGGTTCAATCTTCAGCCGTGGGATTGCTGATTCCGATTCATGCGGCTCAGGGGGCGTGCCAGCTTAAACATTGATACCGGATATTTTCAGAATTGTCTGAGCAGGAAAGGTGGCGAGAAAGGGAACTGACTGTCCCACCTCATAGTCACATGGTCTGGGGTAGTCTTTTTCTACTTTTATTTTCATTCGCTTGCTTTGAACTGAAGTAGCCCATTCACGTGCTACTACTTCTAGTGCACTGGACAGATTTGTGCGTATGGAAAAGCTTTCCCCATTACCAGTGCTCCACGCCATCAAGCGAACCCACACCGACTTCAGAGTTACTTGTAATTTACGTCCCCAAGTCAAGGACGAGAAGTCAACATTTTAGTCCAACTGACCGATGCCGGAATTGAACCCGCTACCTCGGCATCATCACACCGGATGTTTAAATATGAGCGCTCTTACCCATTCGGCCATGCTGGGCGTTGTCTGGGATCTGAAGGCCTGTCATGTCACACCCCAGCGGCAGTATGTACTATTCAACATATTGTGAAATACATCTTTATGGAGTATCTTTACATTTCAGGTTTAATAAAGTAAAGGAAACATTTGGACAGTGACAGCACCATTTGTTCTAGACCAATTGACACTCGGTGAGTGATGTGGGCCATAGCAAGTTGATCACATTTACTCGGTGAGTGATGTGGGAAATAGCAAGTTGATCATATTTACTCGGTGAGTGATGTGGACAATAGCAAGTTGATCACATTTATTTTCCAGGATAGCTCCTGGCACTAATTTTAGGCTGGGTCCACCTGAAACACTAGTTTTTTTTTTTTTTTAAACCCAGTCGGTTTCGAACTGAAGATCACCGAGCTATCAAGCAAGCTTGTTAACGGCAGCCTTACGGTGACTGTTATGATCTTGAGTAATTGTTTTCTCTGTTGCGTTGCCTTGCTACTGTAAAACGGTCTCGGAAAAAAAAAATGTCATCGTGTCATCTCAAACTATTCTATCTGTGGATAAATAAGTGCTAAATATTCTTTCACATTTGCTGATGAGTTTCTGGAACATTCGTTCACGTAGGTCTCTCTGTATGCGTTCACACGTCGTGTATTCTTATCCAGAGATAAAAGCCTCACTGGCAGGGCTACATGGAGGGGGAGGTTCTCTGACCACACTTTGAGAAACAGTGAGTTATAACAATAACTATGGTAGCGTGCATTAATGGTGTGATGCCACAACTGGCAGGGACAGAAGGCGTTCTGAGAAGACTGAATGCTGGTAGCGCTCCTGTATTCATTCATCATAGTCTCATTCACTCATTCATTCATTCATTCATTCATTCATTCAGTAGCATGTCCTTTGCAGAACCTCGCTCCCATAACAACCTTCCGGAAAAATTCTCGATCACAAGCAAGATGTCCCACGTCCGATACATCCATCTGGAGATCATCCGTCACATCCTGCACCCATCTTCTCTTTGGCCCTCCTCTTCCTCTCTTCTCAGGCATATACCCCTCCATTATTGTTCTCTCCACACTCTCATGACGTTTTAAGTGACCAAAATATTTAAATTTTCTTTGTTTTATTGTCTTTAATAGCCAACATTCTTCAATATTCAGCTCTTAAAGTATGGATGCATGTGTTATTTTCTTTACCCAAGATATTCTTAGAACTCGTCTATAACATTTATATTCAAAGGCATTTAAGTGCTGTTCAGCTTGTTTAGTGAGTGCCCAGGTCTCACAGGCGTATGTTGCAATGGGAAAGATGCATGCTCTTAAAAATCCAATATTCGAAGTTCTATCTGTCCCACTCAATAATTTATTCAGTTGTTGTAGTCTTTGGAGAGCAATTAATAGTCGTCGGTTAATTTCTTTCATTGCATTGTTGGTAATCAATGACCCAAGATATTTGAAATTTTCCACCACCTCCATTCTTCCTCATTAACATATATTTCTTTCTCCATTTTAGCTTTATCTGTATGCATTATCTTTGTTTCTGTTGCTATGTTAAGATATAAGTTGTGATTTTCACTATTTCTTTGGGTTGAGGCTTTTAGGTTTTCTATACTATTCTGTGACGTGGATAGTATTCATCACAGTCTAGTATGCAGCAAACCGCAAATTGTCCCATGTGTTTGTATAGCTGATTTAGAAAGGCGTGCCACTGCTTAATTTTATACCATGTATTGCATCCTTGAATAGATAGCCAAAACTTCAAGATACAGTTGTAAATTACCCTTCTATACGACCTAAGGCGCATTGTGTCACCTTTACTTCCCCAAGCATTTTCTAGTACTCATTTTAGACTGGGTTGATTTGGGAACCTTGGTCAATCCTCCCCCAATGTGGATTTGAACCCACGACCATCTGGTCGACAGGCGAGCGTCTAGCCACTATGCCACCGAGCCTGCTAAGACTGTCAAGACACACGATAATAGTCTCCTGGTGCCGTGGTTGCACCGCCGATAAAGGGTTAACTATACTGTATTAATATTTACTCACTCTTGCTACCTTTAAGAAATTGTTTATCGTTTTATGAGTGGAAAATGATACTTGAGACCGAGAGTGTGTATCAAGTGTACCTGGATACAGTTTAAGAAAACACGGACACGGGGATGTGTATGTGAGTGTGTATGCAAGTGATAGTTTATTTGTGAAAGAAATTAAAGAGAAATGTTGCCTTTAACTCCGCGTTATTTTAAGACAACCAGAAAATAGACAGCATCTCAAAGCAAATTTAAATGATATATTCTGTTGCGGATATGTGTTATGATAACACACTTTTATGTTAGTTGAGTGTTATTTTATAGGGGTCACACTCAACCCCAGCAGTATTGTCTGTTTATGATTGACAAGACAATTTTACGTTAAGTAGTTTGCCATGGCTCTTGGAACGGCCGACACCTCATACCATCGAGATTGACGCAAAGTGATCTGATTTCATTACGCCCACGTCTCGGTATGTCAGAGAAGTGTGAGACTCCATTTCAGTGTCGCCTAAGCCACAGACGCAGACAATAACACACAGCTGTACTGCGTACGGACAGCGTTTCAGCTTATGTAGTGGCTTGGCGGACAGTTGATCACGTGGGAGACATCTGCGTCTAAGCGGATTTTTTGTACAAAACGTTTGCCTCCTGGTCTCATCATCTCATCGCTTCTCATTTTGTTCCTCTGGTAGCTTGCGGTGACGAGATGGATCATAAACAGCGGGAGAGTGTCCGTTTATAGGCTTCATATATCAAGATTTCTCTATGGCCTAGGTGTTAGCGACTTTCTCCGTAATCCCGTATACTCTCGTGAGTAACGTGACGACGGCGGTAATCGGTAGCGGTTCTAACCGCGTCGGTAACTTACGGGGTATGTGAGCCGGTCGCTCAGAAATCAATGGCAAACTACTGAGCGTAATCTTGCCAAGAAATCAACAATCAGCTGAAACATGTTGATGTTGACAGCGATATCCTGTAAAGGATATGCAAACATTTTTTTTTATATCAAGATTCCCACGGACTCTGTTACCCAGCCTGTCCATCGTTTACATGTCTAGCCTCTTTTTCTGGATCCATGTGATCTGTACATCATTGCTTGTGGAGATACGCTGTCAGTTGGTAGCCTAGTTATGTGGCGGACCCATTTCATTTACTGTTTTCTAATGAAATCTTGCGCTGCTATCACCACTACTTTAATCTTGATTTTCTCAATTCAGATTTTCTCTCTTCTTGATACATTGAATATCATGCTTCTCATGAAACTCCTGCGTCCGGGTCGACCTAGCCTATAACAAATTGGACGTAGGACATCTTTTTAGAGGTTAGATGACCGAATTGTATTGATAACATGACCATTCGAATACCGCTTTGTCATAACAAAAATAAGGTTCTTATATCGTGTAGACGCTTGCCTGTCTGTCAGGTGGTTATGGGTTCGTATTGGCATGTGGAGGATGTTTTTTAGAAAAAAGAAAGAGGTTTGGGCTCCTACGTCGACCAGGCCTAAAATGGATTCCGGGAATTGTAGTGGTAATTAAAAGCGACCGGCATAATGCTGACGACACTTGTCCTACAGTGCCGATGTATATATATATATATAGATGATGCTGCAGTTACGACCCACTCTGAGGAAGAATTGCAATGTCTACTATCTGCATTCTCCAATGCTTGTTCTGAATTTGGTTTAACAATTAGCAAAAAGAAGACACAGATTATGTCACAGGGTGCACATGGGGTACCATCAATCTTTATTGACGACGCCGAACTAGAGATAGTAGACCATTTTACATATCTAGGATCAGTGGTAAATAGCAAATTATCCCTAGATCAGGAAATCAACATCCGGATTGGTAAGGCAGCAACAACAATGAACAGGTTAAGAAAAAGAGTCTGGGAGAACAGGAAGCTTACTGCCAAAACAAAAGTCCTTGTCTATCAAGCCTGTGTCCTTAGTACTCTTCTCTATGGCAGTGAAACCTGGACAACTTACTCACACCAAGAGAACAATTTAAACAGCTTTCATATGCGGTGTCTGCGAAGAATTCTTGGTATTAAGTGGCAAGACAAAATCACAAATACTGAAGTATTGGAAAGATCAGGTTGTGTGACAGTTTATTCCATGCTCAGTCTTCGTAGACTTAGATGGATAGGACATCTTAGGAGGATGGATGATGGTAGAATACCAAAGGATATCTTTTTTGGTGAATTACAGATGGGTAAGAGATCTCAGGGTCGGCCTCTACTACGATACAAAGAAGTGTGTAAGCGGGACATGATTGATACAGGCATTGATAATGCACATTGGGAGCAAGTCGCCGCTGAACGTGTTGCATGGAGGGCAAATATTAGAAATGGAATAAAGTCAAAGGAGAAAATTATTGCAGAAAAGTCACACACCAAGCGTTTGAGACGTAAGATGGTGCATGATGGTGGAAATGACCACGTGTTCACATGCACCCACTGTGAACGGACATTTACAGCGCAAATTGGCCTTATCAGTCACACTCGCTACCGCCATAGTTAAAAGTTATTATGCCTTTTTAAAGCACAAACTATCGTCTGTCAAGACGGCAAGGTGCCAATGATATATATATATATATATATATACATATATATATATATATATATATATATATATATATATATATATATATATATATATATATATACATACTAGATGACCCGGCCCGGCTTCGCCCAGGCCCTGGCGGGATTCTACCTAACTATCTATCTATCTATCTATCTATCTATCTATCTATCTATCTATCTATCTATCTATCTATCTATCTATCTATCTATCTATCTATCTGTCTGTCTGTCTGTCTGTCTGTCTGTCTGTCTGTCTGTCTGTCTGTCTGTCTGTCTGTCTGTCTGTCTGTCTGTCTGTCTGTCTGTCTGTCTGTCTGTCTGTCTGTTTGTCTGTCTGTCTGTCTGTCTGTCTGTCTGTCTGTCTGTCTGTCTGTCTGTCCATCTAGAGGACCCGGCCCGGTTTCCCCAGCCCATGGCGGGGATCTATCTATCTATCTATCTATCTATCTATCTATCCATCCATCTATCTATCTATCTATGTTCGGAGTACATATAGCAAGGGGACTTAACTTAAGATATAGCAATGCTACTAAAAGTTATGTCCCTTGTTTTATTTTTTCTTATATTAAGCCATGCAATTACAAAATTAAATTTTTAGTAAGTAAATAGCTGATTACACAGTACCAAACTATGACAGTTGGCTGCACGGGAATGAAAAGAAAACATGTAGAAAAATTCATCTCAATCGGATGGACCGTTATCGAACGCATCAAATACATCCCCACCCACCCACATACATACATTCTGTTTTATATATATATATATATATATATATATATATATATATATATATATATATATATACTAGCTGACCCGGCTCGGCTTCGCCCAGGCCCTGGCAGGGATCTATCTATCTATCAGTCTGTCTGTCTGTCTGTCTGCTTGTTTGTCTGTCTGTCTGACTGACCCGGCCCGGCCCGGCTTCACCCAGTCCCTGGTGGGGAGCATCTACTCATTTAATTCATATAAGTAGTCATATAAGCTCCCGTTCCCGACTATCTGTCTGTCTGTCTGTCTGTATATCTGTCTGACCCGGCCCGGCTTCACACAGTCTCTGGTGGGGAGCATCTCATTTAATTCATATACGTAGTCATATAAGCTCCCGTTCCAGACTATCTGTCTGTCTGTCTGTCTGTCTATCTATCTGACCCGGCGTGGCTTCGCCCAGCTCCTGGCGGGGAGCGTCTCATTAAATTCACACAGTAGCTTAAAAGAATGTCCTTCCACACACCATCCATTATTTTTAATGAAAACTGTTTTTAATCACCTACATGACTGTAGATAACTTCTTTAAGCATAAAAAGATGAGTTACAATGTTATGCATTATGCATTATTTTTATGAAAACTTTGAAAATGCCTTAAAGATTATATCATTATTTATTATAACTCATATGCCTGTAAATAACTATAGGCAAAGAGTTTATAAATCTTTGAAAACCATGCAACAATATGACTATAAAGTATATAGAAATGTTATTAAAAGTTATGCCCCTTGAAATAACTTTTCTAGAGTTAAGTCCCCTTGCTATATAGCAATTATAATGAAAAATGAAATATTAAATGTTATTAAGTAAGTAGCCGATTTTACACTAAAAAACTATTACAGTCGGTTGCACAGGAATGAAAGGAAGACATGTAGAAAATTTCATCTCAATCGGATGTACCGTTATCGAACGCATCCAATACATTGCCAACCACACACAGTCTCTTTTATATATATATATATATATATATAATATATATATATATATATATATATATATATATATATATATATATATATATATATAAAGAACGTGGATAGGGAACACTCAATCAATCAATCATGTGCCATGCCGGAAAGCGTGGGCGGTCATGATTCGCCATTTCACTCGATCACCAGAGTCGTGGATCAGCTCAGTGTTCTTGTTTCGTCCATGCCATGTGGCCAAGCCATCCAGGTATTTT
>OY992877.1:179107782-179145282 GCA_963921405.1 Cepaea hortensis
GTTGACGTCACGCTGTTTCTTATGTACATACCAGCGCTAAGGTTCCTAGCGCAGAGCGGAGATAAATAGGAAAGCTGTTGGGTAGCATAAAACAACATTCCTCAAATATGTCGCTACTGTTGCCTGGCCGAGCCTTGTAGCACTGTTGTTTAATACACTAATGGGGTGTTCTAACTTTGAGATATCAGCTCTTATCCGATGCGTTTATACTTTCCAGTATTCGTGTGGTCTAGATTGTCCTCTTCTTCTCCTCTTAGTATTCTTCTGCCTTTTATGCCCCAAAGGATCACAGGCCCTCAACCAAACACACCCAAAGCTTACTTCCCTATGTTTTGCCATCTCCTGCAGCCATCCAGTGCGCCTTCCCTATCCCCAAATGTCCATCTGTTTCTAATACTTTTCTCCCTCGATTATGTTTCCTTGCAAGATCCAGAACAGGATTTATATTTGTAAATTTTTTTTTTTTTAATGTTTGCGTTCGTTCGCTTTGAACTTAAACGTAGTAAATACACATTCTACTATATTTAGTGCACTGGACTCATTTTTTGCGTGTGGATTAGTTTTACTCCTTCAATCAATCAATCATGTGCCATGCCGGAAAGCGTGGGCGGGCATGATTCGCCATTTCACTCGATCACCAGAGTCGTGGATCAGCTCAGTGTTCCTGTCTCGTCCATGCCATGTGGCCAAGCCATCAAGGTATTTTCCTCTCGGTCTTCCTCTTGGTCTGTTCCCTTCGATCTTACCAGCTGTCACTAAGTTCTCCAATCCATTTCTTCTCATAACATGTCCAAAAAATTTTGACTGTCTACGTCTAATTTCTCTAATCAATCTACGATTTTCATTTGTCTCTTGTAGTACTTGGTCATTGGTTTTTCTATCTGTCCATGGTATTCTTTGCATTTTCCTCAGAAACCACATTTCTGCAGCCATCAGATGTTTTTCAGCTTGACTGCACATTGTCCAAGTTTCACATCCATACAAAAGAACAGGCTCTATGTATCCCCTCAACACTCTTTTTCTCGTTTCAATTGACAGCATTTTATTTGGTCAGAATGTTTTTCATCTTAAGGAGTGGAAAATATATCTTTACTTTTATTTCCATATTTCCTAGACCAAATATCAGTCTAGTAGCGATGACATTATCAGCTTGGCCGGCTCAACACGCAGGACAGTCTACAACACATTTCACGAGGCTGTGTCCACCTTGCAGCCATCTATTAATTAACACATACCGCCTCGATGGGAGATTACCACTCATTACCACCATACTAATATGAGACTATACAAGCACCTACCGGACGATACTACCAACTACTAAGTATTACTCCGGAGAAAGGAGGCAGGGGTGGGTTGCATTTATTTATTCACACTATGTGAAAATATGGTTACACTGTGACACTGCTATATAGTAAGTGCTTAGTTAGTTAGTTAGTCAGTTAGTTAGTTGCAGTCAGGTCTTAGTCAGATATGACTGAGCTACCGTATAACAGTAGACGGTACTACCTGGTTTCTGTTAGCGCCGAACGTTGGGCGGCGCTTACCAAACCCGACACCCCACATTGTGCCAACGGCTTCGGGCGGAAGAGCGCAATTGGGAGGGTACAAGCCTTACCCTGGTGCGAGGAAATGCAAGCTAAAGACAAAATTGTCATGGCAGGGCAGACCAGGCCCTAAGCCTTGGTTGGCGACTGGTCTAGGATCGAAGCTCCGACAGGCGGACAGTTAGAGCATTGCTTCGCTGATCCGGCAGCTTCTGCAGCTTGTCTTGTTCCAGATGTAGGGGTGTTACCTTTCCTCTGGAGTGAACTAGGCAGGCCGAGAGAGGGATCATGCTGCATGGGCAACACATGATCTCTATATTTTAGCCCAGGCTTTGTGCTATGGAGAGGCAATAACTCCATCCCTGGTCTTAACTGGTCTCGGAATCAAAGCGAGAGGCAACTGTTACGGGTTATAAGTCCTTGTCAGTTGGCGTAGACATGGGGCGCCACGCGTTGCCTCTGACGGTGGGAGACACCTATAGGTGTCACTGATCAGCTACCGCCCGCCTCAAGCTGGGCAGCCCCCAGCCAATTGGGTGCTGATCCGCCACAGCCTGCCTGCTTCAATGGGTGCTTGGGGCTAGGACAAAATCTGAATCGCAGGCTGTAAAACCAATGCACCAGGTACAAACAAAAATATAAATAGAAACCTCAAGCTACGGCTTGCAACCTGGAACGTGAGAACCATGTGTCCAGGATTTTCCACTGACTTGACCAATATTGACGATGTGAGAAAAACGGCTGTGATTGATGTCGAACTCAATCGTCTTAACATTGATATTGCTGGCCTGCAGGAGACTCGCCTCGCTGAGGAAGGGTCACTCAGGGAAAACAACTACACCTTTTTCTGGAAGGGTAAAGGGCAGGCAGAAAAAAGGCAACACGGTGTGGGCTTTGCAGTGAAGAATTCGCTACTGGGAATGATTGAAATTCCAGCAGGAGGAAATGAAAGACTACTATCCCTGCGCTTGGCAACCTCTTGTGGGTTTGCCACCATTATTACTGCATATGCACCGACACTCGATTCCTCTGATGATGTGAAGGATTTGTTCTATGAGGAGTTAGACTCTGTGATCAAGGCAGTTCCAAAATCCGACTACATTTATATGCTCGGTGATTTCAATGCTCGTGTGGGCAAGGACTCGAGTTCATGGCCAGTGTGCCTTGGAAAATACAACATTGGTCGCATGAATGAAAATGGGCAAAGGCTGCTGGAGCATTGCACCAGTAATGACCTATGTATTACAAACTCTTTTTTTAAAACAAAAGAGATGCATAAGGTCACATGGAAACATCCAAGATCCGGCCATTGGCACCAGCTGGACTTCATCATCACACGGAGACAACATCTGAACCATATATCATTGACTCGTAGTTACCACAGTGCTGACTGTGATACGGATCATTCTTTGGTTGTTGCAAGGGTTAGACTGAGACCAAAGAGAATCTACACAGCTAAACACAAATCTAGCCCCAGGATTAATATTATTAACACTCATGATCCTGAAAAGTGCTTTCAGTTTCAACAGCAACTTGAAGACGCTTTCACTGATACACCAGAAAATTGTACAGTAAATGATAAATGGAATAAACTTAAGGAAACTCTTTGTAAAACTGCCGTAAAGGTTTACGGCACTGTGGATCATAAGAGGCAGGACTGGTTTGCGGCCAACAGCGAGACTCTGCAGCCCTTGATTGATAAGAAGAAGAAAGCTCTCTTAATAAACAAGGAAAGACCAACGCGTAACACTCTGAGTGAGCTAAGGCAAGCTAGGAAGGATGTGCAAAAGGCTGCCAGGCAGTGTGCAAATGATTATTGGATCAAGTTATGTGAGTCCATTCAAATCGCAAGTGATAAGGGAGACATAAGAAGCATGTATGAAGGAATAAAGAAAGCCTGTGGTCCAGTGATCAAAAGAAGTGCACCATTGAAAACCTTGACTGGAGAAGTCATCACTGATAAGAAACAGCAGATGGACAGATGGGTAGAGCACTATTTGGAGCTTTACTCAAGTGAGACCAAACTAGCGGATAATGCCCTCAACGCCATAGAGGCTCTACCAACTCTTGACCACCTGGACACACTTCCCACCATAACAGAAGTTAAGTGTGCTATAAATGAACTTGCATCTGGCAAGGCTCCAGGTAAGGATGGGATTCCAATAGAGGTTATCAGGAGTGGGCAAGACACACTCACTATACAGATCCACCAGCTAATAGAGCTATGATGGCGTGAAGGACAAGTCCCACAGGATTTCAAAGATTCAAGCATCATAACACTGTACAAGAACAAGGGCGATCGGAGCGACTGCAACAACTATAGGGGTATCTCACTTCTGTGTATTGTTGGAAAAGTATTTGCCAGAATTGTTCTGCGCAGACTTCAAGTCCTAGGAGATCAAGTCTACCCCGAATCACAGTGTGGCTTTCGACAGAACCGGTCTACCACTGATATGATATTCTCATTGCGACAAATGCAAGAAAAATGCCGTGAACAGAATCAACCACTGTTTATTGCCTTCATCGACCTCACAAAGGCATTTGATTTGGTCAGTCGTGAGGGTCTGTTCAAGGCACTAAAGAAGATTGGCTGCCCACCAACTCTTCTGTCTATTGTGGAATCGTTCCACACAGGCATGAAGGGTATAATCAAGTTTGATGGTGCAACTTCTGAAGAATTTGAAATCAAGAGTGGAGTTAAGCAAGGTTGTGTACTAGCTCCCACCCTCTTTGGAATATACTTTTCACTTCTACTGAAATATGCATTTCGTGATCAGGATGGTGGTATATACATTCACTCACGCTCAGATGGCGGCCTCTACAATGCTCAGAGATTGAAGGCTAAGACCAAAATTAGGAGGGTACTGATCAGAGAGTTGCTTTTTGCAGATGATGCTGCAGTTACGACCCACTCTGAGGAAGAATTGCAATGTCTACTATCTGCATTCTCCAATGCTTGTTCTGAATTTGGTTTAACAATTAGCAAAAAGAAGACACAGATTATGTCACAAGGTGCACATGGGGTACCATCAATCTTTATTGACGACGCCGAACTAGAGATAGTAGATCATTTTACATATCTAGGATCGGTGGTAAATAGCAAATTAGCCCTAGATCAGGAAATCAACATCCGGATTGGTAAGGCAGCAACAACAATGAACAGGTTAAGAAAAAGAGTCTGGGAGAACAGGAAGCTTACTGCCAAAACAAAAGTCCTTGTCTATCAAGCCTGTGTCCTTAGTACTCTTCTCTATGGCAGTGACACCTGGACAACTTACTCACACCAAGAGAACAATTTAAACAGCTTTCATATGCGGTGTCTGCGAAGAATTCTTGGTATTAAGTGGCAAGACAAAATCACAAATACTGAAGTATTGGAAAGATCAGGTTGTGTGACAGTTTATTCCATGCTCAGTCTTCGTAGACTTAGATGGATAGGACATCTTAGGCGGATGGATGATGGTAGAATACCAAAGGATATCTTTTTTGGTGAATTACAGATGGGTAAGAGATCTCAGGGTCGGCCTCTACTACGATACAAAGATGTGTGTAAGCGGGACATGATTGATACAGGCATTGATAATGCACATTGGGAGCAAGTCGCCGCTGAACGTGTTGCATGGAGGGCAAATATCAGAAATGGAATAAAGTCAAAGGAGAAAATTATTGCAGAAAAGTCACACACCAAGCGTTTGAGACGTAAGATGGTGCATGATGGTGGAAATGACCACGTGTTCACATGCACCCACTGTGAACGGACATTTACAGCGCAAATTGGCCTTATCAGTCACACTCGCTACCGCCATAGTTAAAAGTTATTATGCCTTTTTAAAGCACAAACTATCGTCTGTCAAGACGGCAAGGTGCCAATGTATGTATCAGTTAGTTAGTTAGTTAGTTAGTCAGTTAGTTAGTTAGTCGCGGTTCCAACTTCACGGCAACGGGTTGTCCCCATTATGCTCCTTTCCTGTGCCAGTGAATATCACACAAAATGCTCCTCACTGCCCTATGTGAACAATGGAATAGACAGGGGTATCGGCAAGTCCACAGCCCGCACAGGTACACTGTGCATAATGCCGCCGCCAGAATGTCCTCCACGAGAAATACAGTTCATTGTCGATGGAAACGGCAGTCACCAGAAAGACTTCATTGTCCCGGGTTTTATCCCATATGGCTCGGTCTCTTTCCGCGGGGCAACCCGCCGAAAGTGCCCACAAAGCACGAACTCCGTAGCTCCAGCGACGACTCCCAGGAGTCTCCTGAAAAATGCACTCGTGAACCGAAAAGGCCAACCAGTCAATCCAGCAACAGCCGGCCGCCATCGTTCCGAACATGCAGTTCACGCTACAAACTGCGAACAGTTGTAAAAGCATTCCACGCGAATAATATAGTAAGTGCTTAGTGTGCATGTACTGTATATAATATTCGAGTATACAGCTTTATACTTGAGTTGAAACAATTAAAACACAGATATTGTTTGAATATGGAACATCTGTTATCCCTACGGTAATTTCAAATTTACAACGCACTCTAACTGTTTGCACAAAATAGGCTGAAATCGCCTAATTGTTAACGCCACACAGTTTATTGCCTGGCATATTTCGAGGCATCGCTTCAGGTGCATAGTGCAGCGTTAAATATCACTTGAAGTGAATAAATGAATAACACTTGAGCTGAAACAATTAAAACACATAGTCACAGGTATCAGTTGTAAATGTTACTCGAGGACCACACAAATAACCTGTCAATGGTGAGCTGGAAAGAAGCTCTTCTCAGGCGCTGTTGTTCCCCTTCTGTCGGATCTTGTTTATTAGTGTGGTAGTGGACCATGGCTGGACCTAATTTATTTATGGGAAGCGTTATTCACAGCGCGCTGCGAATAATACTGAGCGTTATTTGCAGTGCGCTGCGAATAATACTGAGTGTTATTCACAGCGCGCTGCGAATAATCACTTCGTTTATTTATATATATTGTAAGAGTTCTCATCGGTGTCTGTGACTTAGCGGTAGTGAGTGCAGTTTCACATTACTTATATAACCCATTCGAAGTCAGCTGCATGCGATTTGGGAGCATATCTCTTTGTGTTGATTTTCACAATTATATGAGCGTCGGCTGTATAGAGAGCAATAACAAACTACCCTACATAAAAATGGCTAAAATATCACCAAAAGTCAATACACGCTGGTATTGACTGCGACGTCTTGTAAATGACATGCATCTAATAAAGTGTTCTTATCTTTGTATATGCATAATACTGTCACATTCATTCATTCATCCAGTAGCATGTCCTCTGCAGAATCTCGCTCCCATAAAAATCGTCAGGAAAACTTCTCGATCATAAGCAAAATGTCCCGCGTCCGATACACCCATCTGGAGATCATCCGCCACACCATGCACCCATCTTCTCTGTAGCCTTCCTCTTCCTGTGCATGTAATCCTCCGTGATTGTTCTCTCCAAATTTTCATGATATTTCAAGTGACCAATTTTCATTGTTTTATCGTCTGCAGTAGTCAACCTTCTTTAATATTCAGTTCTTGTAGTATGAATGCATTTGTTCTTTTCTGTATCCAAGACATTCTTAGAACCCGTCAATAAAATTTATATTCAAAGGCACTGTTCAGCTTGTTTAGTAATTGTCCAGGTCTCACAGGCGTATGTTGCAATGGGCAAGATGCTGTCACAGGTAGATCTACATATGGTCTGAAATAGGATAAGGTGAAATACAGAACATTATCTGCCTGAACATTTAGACTGTCGATCATTGGATAGTTTCTGTGACGCATGATAGTTCATGTCCAGGGTGCCATCAATGCTCTGTGTCCACCGTCCTGTTGGTCAATTCCTGCCTTGTCTTCAAGGAACCACACCTGCAAGTACTGCTCCTTCTAAACCACTGAGACTTTTCATGTGGCCAGCCTATTCAGTATCGCGACATTATGGTCTTATGTGTAATGTTTGTCCGATAGTCACGTCTTGTAGAATAATCCATGTTCATTTGTCTGTTTAATCTAAGGTAGTCTAAGAATTTGCTGTAACATTTGAGTTCGAAAACATCAGTTTTCTTCTGTAATGTCTGTACATTGGTCCACGATTCACGGTCTATGTAACCACAGGAGAGGTACTCGTTCTCAAAATCGTATTTGTGGCTATCCCCCCCCCTCCCCCCCCCCCCGCGCGTATCCGTTACAGGACATCACTGTCAACACCAGCATTTTACCGCCGTTGTTGATTTCTTGGAAAGATTACGCTCAGTAGTTTGCCATAGATTTCTGAGCGGCCTGTTCACTTATCCCGTAAGTTACCAACGCGGCGAGAACCGCTACCAATTCACGCGCGCTGCGACACCCTACGTGGATAAACGGGATTACGGAGAAAGTCGTTTAACACCTAGGCCAAGGAGACCGGCATTTGTGGCATACGTTCTTGATTTTGTTTGAACTGCATTCCAGGTCCAGCCTCCTTCTGACTTATTTTAAACAGTCTACATTGTCGAAAATTATTAAAGCAAGGTATTCAAATGCATGATATTTAAGTTTCATAATTTTTTATTAGAGGACACATTAGACAACAGACACAATGTAAAGCCACAAGGCAAGGCTATCAGGCAGACCTCAACCAACATCAATCAACATGGAATCACTGGATAAACAAGCACGCTTTGACGTCCACTATTTCAGCATCCTTAAAACGCACTGCTTACACCCTTAATATACTCGTAATTGCATTCTATTCTGCAAAATACCACAGTGTAATAAAGACAAGCATATATAATCCATGTAATTAGGCGTGTTGTTATAACAATAAGGACCATAGTGATTTAAATGCAACGATAATTTACTTATTTTTTACAAACCGACTTAAGCAGGAGCAGGAATAAATTATTCATTTAATATGTAGGAAGTGTCGAACAATATCAGACAAGCACCGTTTTGTGCATTTGAAGATTAGTTCCTCTTTAGAGCTCACTATATTTGTAATAAAGCCTAAATCTGCGCATATTTATTTTGTGCTTTACAGATTTTAAATGCAATAAACATTTTTGTGAAATAAATTGAATGCAACGAAAAGAATAACATGTCACTGACGTTGCGGAGCAAAGTCTTTGTCATCAAACAAATAAATCTACTAATAAATCTGCAAGAATATATATATATATATATATATATATATATATATATATATATATATATATATATATAACCATATTGTTAGTTTAATGTTTCATTAACTTCACATACCTGTATTTCAAGCCCCAGGCGATTTAGAAGCAAGCGCATTGCGTTGGTTTCTATACAAAAGTACAAAAGTATGAATGCCGGTCGTTCGGAAAGATATTACCAACTACGGAACGTAACATTACCAAAAGATCACAAACAGCTACCAAATACTGACTGCTACGTCTTGTAAAAGATATGCAACTAACCTGTTTAAAAAAAAATAAAATCAAAAACAACTTAAAATCGTTTTATTAATATTCGATTGTGTTTCTTTGCTGATGAAGCAATTGTCAATATAACTTTCTCTCATTTATTTGTAATAGTGATTTTGTCAAAGAGACTTGTGTTCTTATGTATTTTCTGCAGGTCCGCATGACCGAATGGGTAAGAACGCGTGTTCTTAAATATCCGGTGTGCTGATGCCAAGGTTTGCGATTCAACATCTACACCGGACAGCTGGACTAAAATGATGACCTGTCGTCCTTGACTTGGGGACATAAATTACAAGTACCTCTGAAGTCCGAGTGAGTTCACCAGATGGCGAGAGACACTGTTGATAGGGAAAGTTAATCCACATGCAAAATTCAGTCCATCACTACTATACATAGTGTGTATGGACTACGCTTGTATATATAATGTATTTTCTTATATTTATTGCATTTACACAGCTTTACCTAACTTCATGTTTGCGAAAATGACTCTTGTTAGCATTTAGTTTCCTCTCAAAATCCCTTCTGTGAGGATATGTGTGTAGGTGGGTGGATGTGTGTGGGTGGGGGATGTGTGGGTTGGGGAATGTATGTGTGCTTGGGGTGTGGGTGGATGGGGTGTGTGGTGGGTGAGAGGTGTGTGTGGGTGGGGAGATGTGTAGGTGTAGGGATGTGGTGGATGGGTGGGGGAATGTATTGTATGTGTGTGTGGTTGGGTGGGGAAGTTGGAGTGAATGGGGGATGTGTGGGTGGGTGGTGGATGTGTCTCATAACATAGTAATATGCATTGTTTATGTTTACAAAATTCATGTGACAATGTTTTTTTCCTATGCACTGTTGATGAAAGAAAGACGAATGATTGGAAGGGCCGAATGTAAGACGGGCCTGCGTGCCCAATTTGTTACCCTTTGAAAATAAAGTCTGTTCGTTCGTTCGTTCGTTCGTTCTCTCTCTCTCTCTCTCTCTCTCTCTCTCTCTCTCTCTCTCTCTCTCTCTCTCTCTCTCTCCCCTCTTTCTCCCATTACCAATTGTGAAGCGATTAGATGGATTACGTAAGCAGACATGTAAAACAGCGGTAAAAGAATGTCGATTACCATGGTAGACAGACAATTAAAATGACTGTGTGAATATGTGTGTTGGTGTATTTCAGATCGAAGGATGTCTCTAAGTAGTTTATGTTGTGAGTCTTCATTATTCATATACTATACATGTTTCCATGATTAAGTGCCATGGGATGATAAATCGTCTTAAGCAACTTCCCGTATCTGCAATGGGCTTATATATCACCGAAATGTTGCCATTGCGAAATGTTGTTCCAGTTAAAATATCAATGCCGTAATTTCCTCTAAGCAACCTCTGTTATTTTATGATATAATACAACATGTCTGCTACCATATTAACAACTTTTAAGTCATAATTAAGACACACTCCTACCTCTAATTTTCCATCATCCATTTTCTATAGTCCTAACCTCCTTTTTGTTTGGCATTGCATCTGTTAAAGGACCCTTTTTACAAGTCTTTAGACCTATCTTGATTGTACCCGAAAAGAAACTTTTATCGTTTCTTTACTTATTCAGTCTCTCGGTAGAGATTTGTTCGCAGCAGACGAGCATAACCTCCGGCGGGCCTATTCTCGCTGGTCGCGAGATCCGCACAGTGGAAGTATGGGAGATTTGCTTGCAAATAGACAGGCAATATCTCCTGCGGTAGCTATGGCGGGCCTATTCCCGCTGGTCGCGGGGACCGCTATAAGTCAGGTGAGGAGTCTGACGATAGTGCACGCTTTACACAGGTCCGGACACTTGTGATCGACAGATGTGCGCGCCCTCATGGTCCGGGCTCGTACAAGGCCCTCACCTGTGGGACATGGCTGAACGCCTCTAAGCCGGGTCCCATGGGTGTCAGGGTCTGGCCATAACTCGCCACCGGCTCGTGGTGGTGAGGTCTCGGTGGATTGACGCTGAGCCGCCAGCGTCTGCAGCCTACCTTGTGCCAGACGTATTGGTTACCCATTCCTCTGGAATACACAAGACTAGGCCGAGGGAGAGATCATGTCGTTTGGGCATCACATGATTCTCTGAAGCTCTGCCCAGACATTGTGATGGAATATTGGCCACATTCCACTCACATACTTTGGTCTGTCAAGACTGCAAGGTGTCTACTTAGACCTATCTATTGTTGGTGCCAGCCCCCCATATTTCCATACACCCACTGGCACTGGAAGGTTAATATTTTCAATATCACAACGGTGGACTTTACTTCCTCAGACAATTGTGGTACCCATTTTATACTGGGTCGACCTGGGAGCTAGGTCAGCTTTAAATCTGCGTTGATGCGAATTCGAACTGATGGTTGTCGAGTCGACAGACAAGCGTGCTAGTCGCTGTGCTACAACTATAATAATAAAGGTATAGAAGGAGAATCTCAACTCTGATGTATGTATTATATGAGTAGATAACCAAATAATTCAGGTCTATCATACTGTGCATTAAAAGATGCAGGGGAAAAGAAATGAGAAAAAGGAAGACTGGCAACATTAACCATTATAAAAAGAATCACTGTGCTAAATAAATGCCAGATTATGTTCTAAACCATTAATTCGGTATAGTATTTTCTATTTTGCTGTTACTGTAATCAATTGTCAAGAGAAGAAAACTGACAGACAAAAATTATTGACAAGTGAAAGGAGTCTTTACAAAAATATATGCATTTCAAATATCTCCTGGAATCTGGTTATCTCTTAATAACGCCAATCTAAAGCTAGTAACACCCTCTGAGTGTGTGCCAGTCTCTCGCTGCTAGGCATCCCTCGCACGTAGGCTCGGTGGGATAATGACAGCAATGACTTTGACTCCCCGAAAGCTCAAACACATTTGATAACTAGCCCATGTATTCTGGGCACATCTCTAGGGGGAAAGCAGCCCGAATATGAAAAGCTAAGTAATCGTTTTACTTCAATTTCGCTCCTGAAGCTAGAAACGATCTTCATGAGAAGTTCCTGGAAGAAAACGATGGCATAGGGGACTTTGAGTGATCTGGATTTAATTAAAATGGAAATAGAGGCGATAGAATACATCCCGGTGTATTTAGTCGGATGGCCCCAGGCGGAACAGTTTGTCTCTGGCGCTGGCTAATTAAATACTGTTTTATTTCTAGTGACCGGCGAAAGAGAAACTGAGAATAGGTCGCTTGGCAATGCAAGTAATCCGCCCTCCTCCACAAGATTTAAAACATTCAATTTGTACCCGAAAAGATTAGATGGGCGCCCATTACCGCCCCAATCGGAGATTTATCTCATAATTAAATCGCATTTTGGCGCTGATAGATCTCTCGCCGCTTGCTTGTCTGAATCCGGCCCAAAGACAAGATTAGATAAATTGGAATTAGGCGGTCTCGCGCCCGCGGTCTTGGACAATCGTGTCAGGATAACGTCTTTGTATTGGACTGGCTTTTCTGGGTATTCATTCTGTTGGTGCCATCAACTGGGGTTTAGCAACTGAGTCTCGCAGAAAGACTGTCCCGGTGAAAGTGCGGGATGATCATTCCAAGGAAGAAATAAAGGCATCATCCATAATATGAGAAAAATAAATAGCAAATATTGCAGGAATTTCACATTGACGCAAATATAGGAGGAACAAAGGCATGTAATATTGGCAGAAGTCATAAAACATATTCTCATTGAGTGTGTTCTTTCTAGTGAGTTAAAGAGATGGTGATGGTAGTTAAGAGCAAGTGAATGATACGGGGTGAGAGAGCTTAGCTGAAACTGAACGTGGGGTGAGCATTCTTTCTAGAGCTTCACAGCTATAGCAGATAGTGGCACAGAGAGCGAGAGATTGGGAATGGTTTAGTAAGTGAGAGATACTGGACGAGAGAGAGAGAGAGAGAGAGAGAGAGAGAGAGAGAGAGAGAGAGAGAGAGGGGGGGGGGAGAGAGAGAGAGAGAGAGAGATAAGCGATGAGCTGGAAGACTTAGAAGCCCAGAGCATCAGTGAGCGTATTATGAATAATGGGATGACAGAGCATAGGAGAGGCAATAAGCCAGCGAGATTTATGATACGGGTACATTGTTAGTCCAGCTAAGGTAACCTATACGTAAACAGAGGACCCTTAATGTACATTCCGCAAAATGGTGCTAGAATCATATTTGTATAAACCAATCGGCAATCGGTGGGTAATGTGGTCAGTATCACGCCGACAGCCTTTACTTTCCCAAGTAAGTCCTGATACACATTGTAGGCTGCGTCGACCTGGGATCTTAGATCAATTTTAAAAATCCGCCCCGATGAAGATACGAATCCATGACCACGGGGACCGGCAAGCGAATGCCTCTACACTATGCTACCACGGCTATGGTAGTTGAAAAGTGTTCACATTTGTTGGAAACTTTACAAGGAATAATAACAGGATATAACCAGTGATTGATCCATCATCATCATCTTCCACTGTTGCTGTGAAGCGTCGGGGGAGAAATAGTATGCTCTCTAGCGCCCGATGGGTGGCATTGGATAGAAGCCATTGATTGTCTTTGAAAACTGTTTTTGTCTGTGATGAAGGTTAACTTTCGTTGCAGTCTCCGTATATAGCCCCACGAGGATAATCTCAGCACGGTGCACGAAATCTGTAACATATGGAAAACTATAAATGTGTGTATATCAGAATCACACTTGCTGTAATGATTCTTTTGTATGAAAGATTTCTCAGCATTATCACAGCATTATACCAACGTGTGTGTACTAAGTGATTCAATGAGCATGATTCAGAAGGTCGAAGCTGGATCTGTGCGTAGACAGTGGACTGAGTCGCTGCGGAAGTCTGTTGTCCGGAAAGTCACCTTCATCTTCGTCCCGGGATATGCGGGAGTCGAGGGAAATGAACGAGCTGATAAACTGGCTGGCTCTGCACCCCCTGTAGATGGCCAGCCCATGGATCGTGCCGATGTTATTAACGTCCTTAAAGACATGTCGAGAACAGAGGACTTTGACGTCAGTGATTCCACATCGCTGTCCAGGATGAAAGACTTGGGAGTAAGAATCGCCTTTACGGAAGAGAGAAGAGGCCTTTACTTTGCTGTTTTATACACTGTAACATTTCCTTTCACTTTATCATCTTCACATTTTGCCATTGATGTGCATTCTCGTGTCTCTGTATGCGGATTGCTTTGTGGCGGTATTTATCAACGCGGATTGCCTTTGCGCTAGGTTTGGAGTATATTGACAATGGAATGCTCAAACCTGCGGAGGAAATATTATCATCATCATCCTCATGTGACATACTGATACATTTGGACGGTCCTGGTTCACAATCCCATTCGATCAGCTGAGTTGTGGATCAGCTATGTGTTCTTGTCTCAATTATACCATACAGTCAAGACATCCAGATATTTATCTATTTACCTTCCCTTTCCTCTTTTCCCAATCTTGCTGGCTGTCATGCAGATTTTCAATTTATTTCTCTTCATAATGTGCCCAAACATTCTTGAATGTCTACGTCTAATTTCTCGAATCAATTTACACTTTTCATTTTATTTAAAGATGATTTGTTTTCCTCATTTATAATTTTGATCAATTTTATGAAAAGTGAGTAAATATTGGCAGGTTGGTTAATTGGTTGTTGAACGCGCTAGGGGACAGCTTCATAACGCTAACGTCCGATGCTTTGACGTTCAAGTCTTTATGTCATGAGAAGGTCCCGCATCTATCGGAGTGAAGCTGGTGCAGAAAATGTCCTCCCAACCTGGTACCAAAGTGCCGTTTCTACGGGAACTGTATTGCAGACTTCTTCTGTCCCCCTCTTAGCCCAGAAACCAATACGCGTGCAAAGTCGACACTTGATCATCATATCCGATGAGAGCTGTGTTAGAATGCCACCAGGTTATGATTCTGCACAGCGCATGCAAACTGGCTGGTATTATGATTTGGTTGGCAATGTTTTCTTCACGTGTTTTAGGGATTCCTTTATCAAGACTCCATCCCAATACCCAGTGGCAAGAGTCCATAGATGCAAGTCGCTAAAAACATTGCATTGGATTAAAATCTTGACTACTCGTCCTTGTCTTAGAGATGTAAATTACAAGTACCTGTGAAGTCAGAGTGGGTTCGCCTGATGGCGAGGGACACTGGTAATAGGGGAAGTTAATCCAACCGCAAAATTCAGTCCAGTGTTACTAGTAGTAGTGTGTATGGACTACGCTTGAGTTCAAAGCGAGTAAGCGCATGATGAGGATGATGATGATGATGATGATGATGATGATGATGATGATGATGATGATGATGATGATGATGATGAGGATGATGAGGATGATGATGATGATGATGATGATGATAATGATAATGATGATGATGATAATGATGATGATGATGATGATGATGATGATGATGATGATGATGATGAGGATGATGATGATGATGATGATGATGATGATGATGAGGATGATGAGGATGATGATGATGATGATGATGATGATAATGATAATGATGATGATGATAATAATAATACAATTTTCTTCTTCTTCTTTCGTTCGCTAGAATTTTCTATATTTGCAATGTTGCCTCTTGTACTTCACTGTGTTGTTCAGTTAATTCAGTAGTTCATTGATTTGCCCCCCCCCCCCCACCCCCACCCTCACCGAAGTTTCTCTAGTTTCCAACAGATGTCATATTTTGGATACTGGGCTGATTCACCAATCTTGAATTGTGTACACATATAGTTGCGATAATTATTATGATAGTAATAATAATAATAATAATAATAATAATAATAATAATAATAATAATAATAATAACGATGATGATGATGACGATGATGATGATTATGATGCTGATGATAATAATATAGTAAATGAGTCTTTCCCCCGCTAGATAAGAGCGAAATTGGATTCGATTTGTCTACGTGCACAAACGTGACAGAAGTCTCAACAACTCAATGACAATATGGCCTTAGAATGCTCGCTTTTGGGTATTAGGCGGGTAATTGTAACATTTATTGATGTTCTGCAGCTGTTTTTCTGGATGCTACACACCTAAATAAAGATATCTAAAAAAAAAAAAAAAACAGCAACAATGTATTCTCTTAATAAATGTAAGCACAGAAGCCAGAAATATTAGCTTGCACGATTTCTTGCCTTGGATATTTCGTTGCGGGGAGCGCTAATAAGTTAATAGCGAACTACAATGATAATGTCATGTGCAGAGCCGGACGCAGGTTCAACGTTTGGGCTAGTCATTTGCCAAAGTAAGGAAACATTGGCCACCTCTTCCTCCTTGCTCAAGGCATATAAAATATGATGGTGCTATCACATCGCACACCCACAGCAGGAAACTGCATCAGGACAAATTTGAAAAAAAAAATAATAATAATTTGACTCACTTTGCACTTTGTCAAGTACACACTGCAGAGTTATATATATATATATATATATATATATATATATATATATATATATATATATATATATATATATATATATATATATATATATATATATATATATATATATATATATATATATATATATATGCCAGTGAACATTACACAACTTGCCTCCCACTGCCCCATGCGAAAAGTGGATCAGACAGGAGTCTCCACAAACCAACAGCCCGCGCAGGTATGCTGTGATTAAGGCTGCTGTCAGAATCCAACACAAAAGTCAGCCACGAAAAAGGCAGTTCATCGTAGTGGAAATCACTAGAAAACCAGCAGCCATACACTATTGCATAAGGCAAAACCAGTTAGTACAGCAACCGGCAGGCCGCCAATTTTCTGAACATGGGGTTCACGATACAAACAACCGCGGACAGATGTAAAACACTCAACACGAAATCTACAGCTCACAGTGTCTCTCCACGCACTTAACTCAGTAGGTGGGCGACGGAACCATGCACTACCAGTCCAACATGAGGAAAATGCGTAAGAAAACCGTAGCCACAAGCATAAGCACTACAGAGGCTTTAATAGATCAACCGCCTTTCCTCCATGTTGGACCGGAAGCCATATAATGTCACGAACGAACGCAAACTACCCGATATGTTACCATTGGTAATTATAACTAAGCGTTATATGATATTAAGATTCTAATAGTATAAGTTGAAGCCACGATGCTGTGAACAGCATGCTTGCCTGCAGGCCGGGTGGTCATGTGCTCGAACCTCCATTAAGAGAATTTAGTTAAATTGACTTCGCCTCCCAAGTCCAATCAGCCTAATGCTGTTACAAAGAAATGTACTGGGCAGCAAAGTCGACCGGCAAGATACTGAATACATCAACCATCTAGTTCCGATCGGTCTATAAAATATGAGACTAACACCATATACCCCATACGTGTCAGGGTGTCCTTTACTTTTTAATTTTAGCCAGATAAGTATTTTACCAGCCATAAATTGAATGCCTTGTTTGTTTTTGTAATATGTGGATATAAGAAATTAGATTGTCTTGTGAGCAGTTTTGAGTTATACAGATTTGCAGATCGCATTGTCAATCTTTGAAACAGTTGTAAATTGTATTCCTGGTCACGTTTCATTCTAGAAGAATAAATGTCGTAATGTTAAATTTTGTTTCTGTTTAATGCAGGGCATGTGAGCCATTTTGTTTGTCTCAGCTATTTCATTCATTTCATTGCATCGGCACCTTGCCGTCTTGACTGACGATAGTTTGTGCTTTAAAAAGGCATAATAACTTTTACCTATGGCGGTAGCGAATGTGACTGATAAGGCCAATTCGCGCTGTAAATGTCCGTTCACATTGGGTGCATGTGAACACGTGGTCATTTCCACCATCATGCACCATCTTACGTCTCACACGCTCGGTGTGTGACTTATCGGCAATAATTTTCTCCTTTGTCTTTATTCCATTTCTGATGTTTGCCCTCCATGCAACACGTTCAGCGGCGACTTGCTCCCAATGTGCATTATCAATGCCTGTATCAATCATGTCCCGCTTACACACATCTTTGTATCGTAGTAGAGGCCGACCCTGAGACCTCTTACCCATCTGTAATTCACCAAAAATGATGTCCTTTGGTATTCTACCATCATCCACCCTCCTAAGTCTTCGAAGACTTAGCATGGAATAAACCGTCACACAACCTGATCTTTCCAATACTTCAGGATATGGGATTTTGTCTTGCCACTTAATACCAAGAATTCTTCGCAGACACCGCATATGAAAGATGTTACATGTTTCTCTTGGTGTGAGTAAGTTGTCCAGGCTTCACTGCCATAAAGAAGAGTACTAAGGACACAGGCTTGATAGACAAGGACTTTTGTTTTGGCAGTAAGCTTCCTGTTCTCCCAGACTCTTTTTCTTAGCCTGTTCATTGTTGTTGCTGCCTTACCAATCCGGATGTTGATTTCCTGATCTAGGGATAATTTGCTATTTACCACTGATCCTAGATATGTAAAATGGTCTGCCATCTCTAGTTCGGCGTCGTCAATAAAGATTGATGGTACTTCATGTGCACCTTGTGACATAATCTGTCTTCTTTTTGCTAATTGTTAAACCAAATTCAGAACAAGCATTGGAGATAGCAGATAGTAGACATTGCAATTCTTCCGCAGAGTGGATCGTAACTGCAGCATCATCTGCAAAAAGCAACTCTCTGATCAGTACCCTCCTAATTTTGGTCTTGGCCTTCAATCTCTGAGCATTGTAGAGGCCGCCATCTGAGCGTGAGTGAATGTATATACCACCATCCTGATCACGAAAGGCATATTTCAGTAGAAGTGAAAAGTATATCCCAAAGAGGGTGGGAGTTAGTACACAACCTTGCTTAACTCCACTCTTAATTTCAAACTCTTCAGAAGTTGCAACATCAAACATGATTATACCCTTCATGCCTGTGTGGAACGATTCCACAATGGACAGAAGAGTTGGTGGGCAGCCAATCTTCTTTAGTGCCTTGAACAGACCCTTACGACTGACCAAATCATATATGCCTTTGTGAGGTCGATGAAGGCAATAAACAGTGGTTGATTCTGTTCAAGGCATTCTTCTTGCATTTGTCGCAATGAGAATATCATATCAACGGTAGACCGGTTCTGTCGAAAGCCACACTGTGATTCGGAGTAGACTTGATCTACTAGGACTTGAAGTCTGCGCAGAACAATTCTGGCAAATAGTTTTCCAACAATACACAGAAGTGAGATACCCCTATAGTTTTTGCAGTCGCTCCGATCGCCCTTGTTCTTGTACCGTGTTATGATGTTTGAATCTTTGAAATCCTGTGGGACTTGTCCTTCTCGCCAGCATAGCTCTATTAGCTGGTGGATCTGTAGAGTCTCAGCTAATGGTCTATTTATATACAGGCTTAAGTCAGATGTGAGCTGTTTCTCTACTTCAATTTTTACTCAATCTATCCCTGAGCATGTTTATAGACTCTTGTGTATGTCTCTATGTAATGTGTGTGTGTATGTGCATGTATGTATGTGTGTATGTGTGTGTGTGTGTGTGTGTGTGTGATGGATAGAGGGATATAGCGAAAGAGCGGAGAGAGAGATAGATAGATAGATAGACAGAGAGAGAGAGAGAGAGAGAGAGAGAGAGAGAGAGAGAGAGAGAGAGAGAATAGTATGAAATCCCCAGAAGGTAAATATTCGAATCTCAGTATTCATTAGTCACAGTTTAAATCTCCGAAGTCCACCGATAATCCCCGAAGGGCTGCTGCGAGAAGTTCTATAATTCGGTTGATAGATATTGATTGCCAAAGAATTCCAGTTTGTGGTTGGGATGAGTGATAAACCGGGCTTGGTATGACATTAGTTGTTTGTTCATGTGGATCGCACTGTTAAAGATAATGCAGTGGTGGTTCAGGTGGAAGATAGGCGTGGCACGTAGTTGTTGGCTAATGTGAAGTACAGGTCTCCATGCTTATGTCACGTAGTTGGTGTTTCACGTGAATTACAGATCTCTCTGGTTATGTCATACAGTTGTTGGTTTATGTATAACTAGATGACCCGGCCCGGCTTCGCCCATACCCTGGTGGGGAGCATCTAATTTAATTCATATAAGTAGTCATATAAGCTCCCATTCCCGACTATCTATCTGTCTGTCTGTCTGTCTGTCTGTCTATCTGTCTGTCTGTCTGTCTGACCCGGCCCGGCTTCGCCCAGACCCTGATGGGAAGCGTCTCATTTATTTCATATAAGTAGTCATATAAGCTCCCGTTCCCGACTATCTACTGTCTGTCTGTCTATTATTAGAAAGAGCACTTGAAAGATCTTTACATCTTCCCCCAACAATTAACTTGGGTAAATGGAGCGTCTTATTTAATTCATATTCGGCCCCTGCTCCCGTTCCCGTTCCCAAAAAATACGACCCGGCCCGGCTTCACCCAGTCCCTGTTCGGGAGCATATCATTTAATTCATATTCGGCGGAGGGAGGAGGAGGAGGGAGCAGGAGGGAGGAGGAGGAGACAGGAGGAGGAGGGAGGAGTAGGAGGGAGGAGTAGGAGGGAGGAGGAGGGATTAGGAGGAGGGAGGAGGGGCGGGAGAAGGAGGATGAGGTAGGAGGAGGAAGAGGGAGGAGGAAGAGGGAGGAGGAGGGAGGAGGAGAGAGGAGGAGGAGGGAGAAGGAGGAGGGAAGAGCGAGGAGGAAGAGCGAGGAGGAAGAGCGAGGAGGAGGGAGGAGGTAGGAGGAGGAGGGGGGAGGAGGATGGAGGAGAAAGAGGGAGGAGGAGGGAGAAGGAGGAGGAGGAAGAAGGAGGAGGAGGGAGGAGGTAAAGGGAGGAGGAGGGAGGAGGAGGAGAGAGGAGGGGGAGAAGGGAGGAGGAAGGAGGAGGAGGGAGGAAGTGGGATGAGGGGGAGGAGAAGGAGAAGGAGGAGGAGGGGGAGGAGAGAGAGGAGGAGGCGGCGGAGGAGGAGGGATTAGGAGGAGGAGGAGGGATGAGGAGGAGAGCGAGGAGGAGGGAAGAGGTAGGAGGATGGAGGAGGAGGAATAGGGAGGAGGAGGATGGAGGAGGAGAAGGAGGAAGAGGGGGAGGAGGGTAGGAGGAGGAGGAGGAGGAGGCGGAGGAGGAGGATTATAACGTATATGCCTGTAGATAACTGCAGCGAAAAGGTCCACCTATTTGAGAAATATGCAACAATTTTACATATATAGCAATTCTATTAGAAGTTATGTCCCCTCGCTATATATACATTATAATGTAAATTAAATATTAAATAATAATAAGAAAATATGTTTGTACACTAAAATAACTATGACAGTTGGCAGCACGGGAATGATTAGAAGACGTGTAGAAAATTTCATCTCAATCGGATGGACCGTTCGCGAACGCATAAAGGAAATACAGACAGACGGAGATTCTCTTTTATATATATAGATTACAGATCTCTCTGGTTATGCCACACAGCTGTCGGTTTATGTAGAATTACAGATCTCTCTGGTTATATCACACAGTTGTTGGTTTATGTAGAATTACAGATCTCTCTGGTTATGTCACACAGCTGTTGGTTTATGTAGAATTACAGATCTCTCTGGTTATGTCACACAGCTGTTGGTTTATGTAGAATTACAGATCTCTCTGGTTATGTCATACAGTTGTTGGTTTATGTAGAATTACAGATCTCTCTGGTTATGTCACACAGCTGTTGGTTTATGT
This sequence comes from Cepaea hortensis, assembly GCA_963921405.1. Lineage (NCBI taxonomy): Eukaryota > Metazoa > Mollusca > Gastropoda > Stylommatophora > Helicidae > Cepaea > Cepaea hortensis. The sequence goes on from OY992877.1 coordinate 179,129,352, forward strand.
AGAATTACAGATCGCTCTGGTTATGTCATACAGCTGTTGGTTTATGTAGCATTCCAGATCTCTCCGGTTATGTCATACAGTTGTTGGTTTATGTAGAATTACAGATCTCTCTGGTTATGTCACACAGTTGTTGGTTTATGTAGAATTACAGATCTCTCTGGTTATGTCATACAGTTGTTGGTTTATGTAGAATTACAGATCTTTCCGGTTATGTCACACAGTTGTTAGTTTATGTAGAATTACAGATCTCTCTGGTTGTGTCATACAGTTGTTGGTTTATGTAGAATTACAGATCTCTCTGGTTATGTCACACAGCTGTTGGTTTATGTAGAATTACAGATCTCTCTGGTTATGTCACACAGTTTTTGGTTTATGTGAATTACATATCCGGCTGATTATGTCACACGACTGTTTGTCCATATGAATTATAGATCTGTCTGGCTAAGTCACAGAGCTCTTGGTTCAGGTGAATTAACGATCAGACTGGTTATGTCGCATGTTGGTTTAAGTTGATAATTGACCTGGATAGTGATAGAAGAATGAGGAGAACACCGTGGATGGATGAAAAGGTTAATGAATCTATTTATAAACCGAACTGGAGAGATCAGCATGGCCGCATGGATAAGAACGCGTGTTCTTAAACATCCGGTGTGCAGATATCGAGGTAAGAGGTTCAACCCCTACACTGGACAGTTGTACTAAGCATGTTGACCTCTCGAGTGGGTTCGCCTGATGGCGAAGGACACAGTTAATGGGGAAAGCTAATTCACAAGCAAAATTCAGTCCATCATCATCATGTGCCATGCCGGTAAGCGCGGGAAGTTATGGTTTGCCATCTCACTCGATCACCAGAGTGGTGGATCAGCTCAGTGTCGTGTCTCGACCATACCACGTGGCCAAACCATCTAGGTATTTACTTCTCTGCCCTCCTTTGTTCTCTTCCTCTCGATCTTGACAGTTTTCACCAAGTTCTCCAATTTATTTCTTCTCACAACGTTACCAAACATTGTGACTGTCTACGTCCAATTTTTCTAATCAGTTTACGTTTTTCATTTGTTTCTTGTAGGACATGGTCATTGCTTTTTCTGTCTGTCTATGGTAGTCTTTGCATTTTCCTCAGAAACCACATTTGCACAGCCATCAGATGGAATACACAGCCCCCGATACAGTATCATCCGCATATCTAATGTTATTTATGTTATGTCCCTCAATGATGCTTCTTTTCATATCAACTCAATTATGTTGACATATCTTACTTTATCGAAACCCCTTGTCTGGTCAATAAAGCAAAGATGTAGGTCTTTGTTTGCCGGTCTCTCTGGCCGAGGCGTTACAACACTTTCTCCGTAATCCCGTTTATCACGCAGAGTCTCGTAAGCGGGCGAGAGCTGACAGCGGTTCGACCCCCGCTGGTGACTTGCGGGATAACCGAGCCGGCCGCTCAGAAAGCAATGGCAAACTACTGAGCGTAATCTTGCCAAGAGATCAACAGACAGCTGAAATATGCTGCTGTTGACAGCTAAGTCCTGTAAAGGATACGCAAAAAAAAAAATTAAAAAAAAAAATAAAAAGGGCTTTGTTTACTCTTATTCTTCTTCTTCTTCTTCAGCGTTCCGAGCCATTGAGGTTCTTTGCTGCAAATACAATCCGTCTCCATTCGTCTCTCTGGTGGACCTTCTCTTGCCAGTCGTTGATTCCAAGTGCTTGTAGGTCTGTACATGTATTATCTCTCCACCGCCTTCTTGGTCTACCTCGGGGTCTACGGTCATTTATTTCCTGAGTGTAAGCGAGTTTTGTTTCCCTATTATCTTCCATTCTTTCTATATGCCCCAGCCATTGTAGTCTATTAGCCTTCATGATACCAGTGATTAGCGGGGACTTAAACAGATCATAAATGTCTTTGTTACTTCTTCTTTTCCACTCTCCACTTTGTGTATCCCTAATGGGTCCAAAGATGCGTCTTAAAATTTTGTTCTCAAAGGTTTGTAACAAGGCTTCGTCTCCTTTCGTCAATATTTCCAATGTCTTTTGTTCACTTTGCCCTATAATATCTATATCATCTGCATAACCAAGCAGCTTGGATGTTCCTCCAATATCACATTCCTCCTTTACCTTCCTTACAACTTTCTCTAGAGCCAGATTGAAGAGTAGCGGCGATAGTGCATCACCCTGTTTCAAGCCAGATGTTATTTGGAAGGGGTCTGATTTCCTGCCTTTATATGTTACTATATTATAAGTATCTTCCATGCATAGTCTGGTCATGTTGATTAACTTCCTTGGTATTCCAAATTCCTGCATAGCATTCCATAGACTATTCCTATGGACACTATCATAAGCCTTTTTAAAATCCACAAAAATGTTATGGAGATCTCTTTTATATTCCCAATGTTTCTCGGCTATTTGTCGTAAGATAAATATCTGATCTATTGTTGATCTGTTTTGTCTAAAACCTGCCTGGTAGTCACCTAATATGTCTTCTGAATATGGTTTTAGTCTATTTAGTAATACTGCGGATAGTATCTTATAGCTTGTGGACAGTAGTGATATTCCTCTATAATTTCCACATTGGAACTTGTCTCCTTTCTTAAAGATAGGTATCAATAATGACTCTTTCCAGTCATGGGGTAATTCTTCTGTCCTCCAGATTTTTAATATTAGTTCGTATAGCTTTAGATGTAATGCATGGCCACCTGCCTTTATAAATTCAGCAGCAATTCCATCAGTCCCAGTTGCCTTATTGTTTTTAAGTCGTGTGATTACATATAGGATTTCTTCAAATGTAGGTTCTTCAATTTGTGGTTCGCATGTTAGAACCTCTTCCTGTGAGAAAATGTTACTTGGAGCTTCACAATTTAGTAATTCAATAAAATATTCTTTCCATGTGTTGCACATTTCCTCATTGGTATTTATCATATTCCCATTTTTGTCTTTTAAACCATATGTGTTTTGTTGGTGCCCTCGTTTCATTGACTTCAGTTCTTTAAAAAATTTTCTGGATTCATTTTTCTGGTGATTAGTTTCCATATCTTTGATTATATTACTCATATATTCTCGCTTCTGCTGTCTGACTATTTTTGTAGCCTCTTTACATTCATTTCTATAATGCTCTTCCTTTTGGATGTTATTGATGTCATTTAACCATACATGTCTGGCATTCTTCTTCCTAATGACTGCTTCTTCACATTTTTGATTGAACCATCTGTTCTTTCTATGCGTGGTTAACACACCGAGACATTCTTCTGCGGTAGACTGAATTGTATTCTTGATGTTCAACCAAGTTTGGTCAATGCTTTCCTCCAAAGGGTTTTGCAGAGTTTCAAGTTTACATTTTATTTCATCTGTAAATTTCTCTTTGACTGTAATGTCTTGCAGTTTTTCTCTGTTATATGTTGGGTGTAATCTTTGTAATTTAGTATAGAAAGCTCTCTTAAGTTTTATTTTAAATTTTGCTCCAACGAGGAAGTGGTCACTGTGGCACTCAGCTCCTCTATAACTTCTGACTTGCTGTATGTTTGATGCATTTCTGTTGTTAATTAAAATGTGATCTATTTGATTATAGGTTCTCTTGTCACATGATTTCCAAGTTTGTTTGTGTATATCCTTTCTTTGTAGTCTGGTACTGCTAACCTGCAGTCCTTTGGCTTCTGCCAGGTTGATGACTCTCCATCCATTATCATTTGAAGTTGTATGTAGGCTTTCCATACCGGCCACTTTTTTATTAGTTTGCTCTCTACCTATTTTTGCATTGAAGTCTCCCAGCACAATCAGGATGTCCTGTTTGGGGGTTTACTCTTATAGAACGTTCAATTAATGTTCTCAGCACATATAAAGCATTTACTGTACTCTTGTTTCTACAAACCCAAATTGTTTTCTCCTATTTCGGGTTGTATTTGCTTCGTAACTCTTTGCATGATAATTCTTAGCAAAATCTTTGTGATGTGACTCATTATACTAATTGTTGGATGTTGATCACATCCCAAGACTCCTGATTTCTTCGGGATTGCAATAAATATATAATTACATAATTCAGGAGGTATATCTCCAATATTATATTTTGTGTTCAGCAGTCTGGTGACTTGGTCTATTCCATATTCTTCTAAGGCAGGGGTGGGCAAACATTTTGTACGCAAGGCCACATTGACAAATGTAAAGCTACTGGGGGGGGGGGGGGAGGGGGGGGGGGCATACATATTATGTCCACTTTGTTTACAGCAACCTATAACAATAAATAATTACGAATTATTTATAGGCTATTAAACAGTATAAATAACTAATTATTGCAATTTTATTTTACTTATATACTTATACAATATATTTTACAATATGGATAAAAACTTTCACTAATTTGTTAACAAGACTTTGCAATTTTTTTTTATAATATTTTTTTTCTTAATTATCTATCAATAGCTTTCATTTAGACACAAACCGACTACATTGTCACTACAATTGTTGATTTCTAATGAGATGTATGTAACTGCTTGCAATTTTTGACAATATTCTTGAAATCTGGAGCAAGTTTACATGCTGAAATTCGCATAATAGCATGCAAGTTGCAATCCGACAATAAAGATCTATTCTTAGATTTGTTGATCTTCAAGTTATTCTTGATAAAGTAATGTTATTAACATTTTTTTTTTTTTTGCTTTTGTTTGTTTTGGACACATAATGTTTGCCGCATCTAGAAAACTTTCCTTGATGAATTCTCCATCAAAAATGACTTATTCTGTTTTATAATTCTGTGTGACAGCACAAGACTAGCTTCAGATGCAGCATTTTGAATTGAAGACTGTTTAGTGAAAACAGTTTGCTGTTTCTTCAAATTTTTCACCAACTCCAGGTATATCTTTTCCCTCTCTTCGGTTTTTAAATTGTATCCGAAATCGGAATGTTTTGTTTGATAATGTCTTTTAAAATTGTACTCCTTGAAGACATCCACTGACTCACGACATAACAAACAAACAAACTGATTTGCTACCAATTTTTATAAAACAGTACTTAGTTGTCGATTCATCATTAAAAACACGCCATTCATCTTCAATCTTACGAGCTTTCGTGACACTCATTGTTTCAGTAAAATTCTAACAGTTAGAATTTTACGAAACTTTAAACAGGAAATGAAAAAAAAAAAAACCTACTTCCGGCCGTGTGTGAAAATAAAATATTCGGAAAACAAGCAGTAAACTCAGAATAAATTTCAGAAATACACCAAGACTACTGCAACAAATAAATTAAATTGAACATTGTAAATGTTGAAACAATTATAACAGCAAAAAAAAACAAAAAAAAAAAAAAAAAAACTTTTAAATGTAATATATTCTTGCAAAATAAATCATTTTATCCATCGGAGAAATATTTGTGTCACAATCCCGTGCAACAGGCAGACCTTGGCTGTTGTCTAAGGTCCCTATATTTTGCCGATGTCACTGAGTATTGCAGGGTGGATCATCCACCTTTATCACCGATCATTCACTATGATCAACAACGATTAGGCACTTGAGAACTCCGGTTTTGCAAACGCATAGAAGCTTTGTTACTGATGAATATACATGATGAATATGCGCCATCCCAGGAGCAACATAACACAGGTAAATACACAATACTGCCTTCTACCGGCCTTGTAGCATAACTAGTCGTGCCGGACTCTTCCCCATGTCCGAACTCAACCCCAAGGGGTCTATCGTTGGGGCCAAGTGTTCCTCTAACTTGCCCATACTGAATGCCACCGGGCGAGCGAAGTCTTTCCTACCCCCTCACCCCCCCCCCCCCCCCAAAAAAAAAAAAAAAAAATCAATTGTCGTAGACTCCTGAATTTCCTCTCATTTTATCCACTTCCTCAGGACTCCCCATGATAAACTTATTTTACCCTTGATCCCACTTACCAGTTCCCTCGAACGATCCATTTTGGGGCCTTCCCTTGTCTAATCATCTACTATCACGTTTAACTTCCCACCGGCGATCCAATCTAGACTGGTGCGTTTTCTACAATACCTTTGTCTTGGGGCTCCCCCATTCGCTTGGAACTTCTTAATTAACCTCTCTGTAACCTCATACCTGTAACCTTGTATTGTTACTTTCAGATTCTTAACCCTCACATCCGCCGTACTTTGGACGCCAATCACGCACGTTTCAACCTGTTTTTCATAAACTCATCCTTATTAAATTTTTACATATCGATAAATATTTCTCCATATAAAATCGATAAATTCGCATTCAGGATTACATTTTACACACACACACACACACACACACACACACACACACACACACACACACACACACACACACACACACGCACGCACGCACGCACGCACGCACGCACACACACTCACGCACGCGCACGCGCATGCACAAACACATTTCACTCGATCACCAGAGTCGTGGATCAGCTCCATGTTTCTGTCTCGACCATTGTACGTGGCCAAGCCATCCAGGTATTTACTTCTCTGACTTCCCATTGTTCTTTTCCCCTTTATCTTGCAAGTTGTCACCAAGTTCTCCAATTTATTCCTTTTCATAACATGCCCAAAAAATTTTGACTGTCTACATCTACTTTCTCTAATCAGTTTACGATCTTCATTTGTTTCTTGTAGGACTTGGTTATTGGTTTTTCTGTCCGTCCATGGTATTCTGTGCATTTTCCCCAGAAACTACATTTCCACAGCCATCAGATGTTTTTCAGCCGGTTTGCGAATTGTCCACAAATCAATCAATCAATCATTTGCACTGCCGGAAAGTGTGGGCGGTTATGACTCGCCATTTCACTCGATCACCAGAGTCGTGGATCAGCTTAATGTTCCTGTCTCGTCCATGCCATGTGGCCAAGCTATCCAGGTATTTTCCTCTCGGTCTTCCTCTTGGTCTGTTTCCTTCGATCTTGCCAGTTGTCACCAAGTTCTCCAATCCATTTCTTCTCATAACATGTCCAAAAAATTTTGACTGTCTACGTCTAATTTCTATAATCAATTTACGATTTTCATTTGTCTCCTGTACTTGGTCAATGGTTTTTCTGTCTGTCCATGGTATTCTTTGCATTTTCCTCAGAAACCACATTTCTGCAGCCATCAGATGTTTTTCAGCTTGACTGCTCATTGCCCAAGTTTCACATCCATACAAAAGAACAGGCTCTATGTATCCCCTCAACACTCTTTTTCTTGTTTCAATTGACATCTTTTTATTGGTCAGCATGTTTTTCATCTTGCTAAATGGTTACTTTCGCCATGGCGATTCTTGTACTAATTGTATTGATTGATTGATTGATCTCCCATCAGATATTATGACTGTTTCGAGATAATTGTACCGATTCACTTGTTGAAGAATATTCCCATTTACTTGTATATTACATTGTAATATTTCGTTCTTCCTAGTGACGATCATAATCTGTCTTTTTACAATTTAATTCTAACCCCAGTTGCTCACTGTGTACAACAACCGCATCTACTAATTGTTGCAGATCCTGTGCATTGTCTGCAATCAATACTGTATCATCTGCATATCTAATGTTATTGATGTTTCGTCCTCCAATGCTGATTCCATTTATATCTTCTACATTTCTGCAAATATTTTCACTGTATAGGGAAAAAAGATCTGGAGACATTACACATCCCTGCCTAACACCTCTCTTAATAGGTTGATATTGTCCCACTTCATTATCAATCCTTATGGCAGCTTATTGTTTCCAATATATGTTTTTTTATAAGTCTAATGTCTTTCCCATCAATTTGTAGATCTGCAAGCATATCCACCATGTTGACATGTCTAGCTCTATCAAAAGCCTTTGTGTGGTCAATAAAACAAAGATGTATATCCTTGTTTACTTCTATAGCACTTTCAATAACTGTTCACAGCATATACACAGCATTTACTGTACCCTTTCCTTCTACAAACCCACATTGTTCTCCCCTATTTCAGGTTGTATTTTCTTCCTCACACTTTGTATGATAATTCGTAGTAAATTCTTTGTGATGTGACTCATTATACTAATTGTTCTATGTTGATCACATTCCAAGGCTCCTGATTTCTTAGAGATTGCAATAAATACAGAGTAACATAATTCAGAAGGTATATCTCCAGTATTATATAATGTGTTCAGCAGTCTAGTGACTTGATCAAGTCCAAATTCTTCTAAAGTTTTAATCGTTTCCATTGTGATGTTATCTGCACCGGGGGCCTTGCCAGCTTTCATATGCTTACGAACATTTCGAACCTACATCTTCAAAATTGGCGGTCCTTCATTATTAAATCTAATATCGTAATGTTCCTCTATGTTATCATCATAAAGGGTTTTCACATAATCTGTCCATACATGTAGAATCTGATCTTTTTCTATTATGATTTTGCCATCTTTATTTTTTAGACAGCCTGTTGATGTACTTGTTCTTTTATTAGTAAGTTCATGAATTCTTTTGTGCACTAATTTGGTAGTTTGACTGTTGTGTTATTTTTCAATTTCTAAGCAATTTCCCCCCAGCCATGCTTCTTTTGCCTCCTTACATAACATTCTGACTTGTCTGTGAATTTCTTCATATTTGGCAGAATTATTTTTGTTGAGTCTTCTTGTTTCCATTAGGTGTAAAATGTCTTCAGTCATCCATTTCTTACGACCAACCTTCTTTAATTTTGGTATAGTTGTTTCTGCAGCCAAACTGATTGCATTCTTCAACATTTCCCATTGATCATCCACATCCTGAAACGGGATCGCTAGACCAGACAATATATCAAATCTGTTCTGTACTTCTATGTTGAATTTGTTTTGTATTTCCTTGTCATTACTCAATGTACACAAATCATAGTGTTTCCTGTTATAAACTTGACTTTCTTCATCTTTACCCTTAATGTTCCAGTAAGTAATCTGTGGTCACTATAACAATCAGCGGTGGGAACTGTTTCTGCTATTGTTAGCTCGTTTCTAAATCTTCTGCTAATCAGAATGTAGTCAATCTGGTTTCTAATCCTGCTATCAGGACTCCTCCATGTCCATAATCTTCTAGGGTGTTGCTTAAACCAGGTGTCTCCTACAATAATTTCCTGTTCTTTTGTCCACACTACGAGTCTGTATCCTCTTTCATTTCTCTCTCCTAATCGATAGTTTCCTATCACCTTGATTTCCTACTTTTGCATTGAAGTCTTGAAGTCCCCTATTATGATGTTTTTTCCCCTGAATTTTTACATGTCTTTAAGGCAGACTCTATGTTATATATATATATATATATATATATATATATATATATATATATATATATATATATACATATATATATATATATATATATATATACATATACATATATATATATATATATACTATATATATATATATATATATATATATATATATATATATATATATATATATATATATATATATAGTATATATATACAGTAGACGGTACTACCTGGTTTCTGTTAGCGCCGAACGTTGGGCGGCGCTTACCAAACCCGACACCCCACATTGTGCCAACGGCTTCGGGCGGAAGAGCGCAATTGGGAGGGTACAAGCCTTACCCTGATGCGAGGAAATGCAAGCTAAAGACAAAATTGTCATGGCAGGGCAGACCAGGCCCTAAGCCTTGGTTGGCGACTGGTCTAGGATCGAAGCTCCGACAGGCGGACAGTTAGAGCATTGCTTTGCTAATCCGGCAGGTTCTGCAGCTTGTCTTGTTCCAGATGTAGGGGTGTTACCTTTCCTCTGGAGTGAACTAGGCAGGCCGAGAGAGGGATCATGCTGCATGAGCAACACATGATCTCTATATTTTAGCCCAGGCTTTGTGCTATGGAGAGGCAATAACTCCATCCCTGGTCTTAACTGGTCTCGGAATCAAAGCGAGAGGCAACTGTTACGGGTTATAAGTCCTTGTCAGTTGGCGTAGACATGGGGCGCCACGCGTTGCCTCTGACGGTGGGAGACACCTATAGGTGTCACTGATCAGCTACCGCCCGCCTCAAGCTGGGCAGCCCCCAGCCAATTGGGTGCTGATCCGCCACAGCCTGCCTGCTTCAATGGGTGCTTGGGGCTAGGACAAAATCTGAATCGCTGGCTGTAAAACCAATGCACCAGGTACAAACAAAAATATAAATAGAAACCTCAAGCTACGGCTTGCAACCTGGAACGTGAGAACCATGTGTCCAGGATTTTCCACTGACTTGACCAATATTGACGATGTGAGAAAAACGGCTGTGATTGATGCCGAACTCAATCGTCTTAACATTGATATTGCTGGCCTGCAGGAGACTCGCCTCGCTGAGGAAGGGTCACTCAGGGAAAACAACTACACCTTTTTCTGGAAGGGTAAAGGGCAGGCAGAAAAAAGGCAACACGGTGTGGGCTTTGCAGTAAAGAATTCGCTACTGGGAATGATTGAAATTCCAGCAGGAGGAAATGAAAGACTATTATCCCTGCGCTTGGCAACCTCTTGTGGGTTTGCCACCATTATTACTGCATATGCACCGACACTCGATTCCTCTGATGATGTGAAGGATTTGTTCTATGAGGAGTTAGACTCTGTGATCAAGGCAGTTCCAAAATCCGACTACATTTATATGCTCGGTGATTTCAATTCTCGCGTGGGCAAGGACTCGAGTTCATGGCCAGTGTGCCTTGGAAAATACAACATCGGTCGCATGAATGAAAATGGGCAAAGGCTGCTGGAGCATTGCACCAGTAATGACCTATGTATTACAAACTCTTTTTTTTAAAACAAAAGAGATGCATAAGGTCACATGGAAACATCCAAGATCCGGCCATTGGCACCAGCTGGACTTCATCATCACACGGAGACAACATCTGAACCATATATCATTGACTCGTAGTTACCACAGTGCTGACTGTGATACGGATCATTCTTTGGTTGTTGCAAGGGTTAGACTGAGACCAAAGAGAATCTACACAGCTAAACACAAATCTAGCCCCAGGATTAATATTATTAACACTCATGATCCTGAAAAGTGCTTTCAGTTTCAACAGCAACTTGAAGACGCTTTCACTGATACACCAGAAAATTTTACAGTAAATGATAAATGGAATAAACTTAAGGAAACTCTTTGTAAAACTGCCGTAAAGGTTTACGGCACTGTGGATCATAAGAGGCAGGACTGGTTTGCGGCCAACAGCGAGACTCTGCAGCCCTTGATTGATAAGAAGAAGAAAGCTCTCTTAAGAAACAAGGAAAGACCTACGCGTAACACTCTGAGTGAGCTAAGGCAAGCTAGGAAGGATGTGCAAAAGGCTGCCAGGCAGTGTGCAAATGATTATTGGATCAAGTTATGTGAGTCCATTCAAATCGCAAGTGATAAGGAGACATAAGAAGCATGTATGAAGGAATAAAGAAAGCCTGTGGTCCAGTGATCAAAAGAAGTGCACCATTGAAAACCTTGACTGGAGAAGTCATCACTGATAAGAAACAGCAGATGGACAGATGGGTAGAGCACTATTTGGAGCTTTACTCAAGTGAGACCAAACTAGCGGATAATGCCCTCAACGCCATAGAGGCTCTACCAACTCTTGACCACCTGGACACACTTCCCACCATAACAGAAGTTAAGTGTGCTATAAATGAACTTGCATCTGGCAAGGCTCTAGGTAAGGATGGGATTCCAATAGAGGTTATCAGGAGTGGGCAAGACACACTCACTATACAGATCCACCAGCTAATAGAGCTATGCTGGCGTGAAGGACAAGTCCCACAGGATTTCAAAGATTCAAGCATCATAACACTGTACAAGAACAAGGGCGATCGGAGCGACTGCAACAACTATAGGGGTATCTCACTTCTGTGTATTGTTGGAAAAGTATTTGCCAGAATTGTTCTGCGCAGACTTCAAGTCCTAGGAGATCAAGTCTACCCCGAATCACAGTGTGGCTTTCGACAGAACCGGTCTACCACTGATATGATATTCTCATTGCGACAAATGCAAGAAAAATGCCGTGAACAGAATCAACCACTGTTTATTGCCTTCATCGACCTCACAAAGGCATTTGATTTGGTCAGTCGTGAGGGTCTGTTCAAGGCACTAAAGAAGATTGGCTGCCCACCAACTCTTCTGTCTATTGTGGAATCGTTCCACACAGGCATGAAGGGTATAATCAAGTTTGATGGTGCAACTTCTGAAGAATTTGAAATCAAGAGTGGAGTTAAGCAAGGTTGTGTACTAACTCCCACCCTCTTTGGGATATACTTTTCACTTCTACTGAAATATGCCTTTCGTGATCAGGATGGTGGTATATACATTCACTCACGCTCAGATGGCGGCCTCTACAATGCTCAGAGATTGAAGGCTAAGACCAAAATTAGGAGGGTACTGATCAGAGAGTTGCTTTTTGCAGATGATGCTGCAGTTACGACCCACTCTGAGGAAGAATTGCAATGTCTACTATCTGCATTCTCCAATGCTTGTTCTGAATTTGGTTTAACAATTAGCAAAAAGAAGACACAGATTATGTCACAAGGTGCACATGGGGTACCATCAATCTTTATTGACGACGCCGAACTAGAGATAGTAGATCATTTTACATATCTAGGATCGGTGGTAAATAGCAAATTATCCCTAGATCAGGAAATCAACATCCGGATTGGTAAGGCAGCAACAACAATGAACAGGTTAAGAAAAAGAGTCTGGGAGAACAGGAAGCTTACTGCCAAAACAAAAGTCCTTGTCTATCAAGCCCGTGTCCTTAGTACTCTTCTCTATGGCAGTGAAACCTGGACAACTTACTCACACCAAGAGAACAATTTAAACAGCTTTCATATGCGGTGTCTGCGAAGAATTCTTGGTATTAAGTGGCAAGACAAAATCACAAATACTGAAGTATTGGAAAGATCAGGTTGTGTGACAGTTTATTCCATGCTCAGTCTTCGTAGACTTAGATGGATAGGACATCTTAGGCGGATGGATGATGGTAGAATACCAAAGGATATCTTTTTTGGTGAATTACAGATGGGTAAGAGATCTCAGGGTCGGCCTCTACTACGATACAAAGATGTGTGTAAGCGGGACATGATTGGTACAGGCATTGATAATGCACATTGGGAGCAAGTCGCCACTGAACGTGTTGCATGGAGGGCAAATATCAGAAATGGAATAAAGTCAAAGGAGAAAATTATTGCAGAAAAGTCACACACCAAGCGTTTGAGACGTAAGATGGTGCATGATGGTGGAAATGACCACGTGTTCACATGCACCCACTGTGAACGGACATTTACAGCGCAAATTGGCCTTATCAGTCACACTCGCTACCGCCATAGTTAAAAGTTATTATGCCTTTTTAAAGCACAAACTATCGTCTGTCAAGACGGCAAGGTGCCAATGTATGTATATATATATATATATATATATATATATATATATATATATATATATATATATATATATATATATCTTCTTCTTCTTCAGCGTTCCAAGCCATTGAGGTTCTTTGCTGCAGATACAATCTGTCTCCATTCGTCTCTCTGGTTGACCTTCTCTTGCCAGTCGCTGATTCCAAGTGCTTGTAGGTCTGTATGTATATTATCTCTCCATCGTCTTCTTGGTCTACCTCGGGGTCTACGGTCATTTATTTCCTGAGTGTAAGCGAGTTTTGTTTCCCTATTATCTTCCATTCTTTCTGTATGCCCCAGCCATTGTAGTCTATTAGCCTTCATGATACCAGTGATTAGCGAGAACTTAAACAGATCATAAATGTCTTTGTTACTTCTTCTTTTCAACTCTCCACTTTGTGTATCCCTAATGGGTACAAAGATGCGTCTTAAAACTTTGTTCTCAAAGGTTTGTAACAAGGCTTCGTCTCCTTTCGTATTGCGATTTTGGTGTTACGGGATAGCGCATCTGATTTTAGTAGATGTTGTAGTGCATAGTATATCTTATTTCCAGAATTTATTCTAGTTTGTAATTCTTCCATTGTGACGTTGGAGCAATTGAAGATTGTACCCAGGTATTTGTATGTTTCCGTTCTTTTAATGGTTATATTATCTATTTGTATGTCGCCAGAGTTTTTAGCCATCCCTTCTCTTGAAATTACCATATATTCTGTCTTATCTTGATTGATATCCAGCCCCATCTGTTGGGCTTTTCCCTTTAAGTGAGTCAATATTACTAATGTCTTGTGTTCATTTTCCCATATAATATCTATATCATTTGCATAACCAAGCAGCTTGGATGTTCATCCAATATCACATTCCTCCTTTACCTTCCTTACAACTTTCTCTGGAGCCAGATTGAAGAGTAGCGGCGATAGTGCACCACCGTGTTTCAAGCCAATTGTTATTTGGAAAGGGTCTGATTTCCTGCCTTTATATGTTACTATATTATAAATATCTTCCATGCATAGTCTAGTCATGCTGGTTAGCTTCCTTGGTATTCCAAATTCCTGCACAGCGTTCCACAGACTATTCCTATGGACACTATCATAAGCCGTTTTAAAATCCACAAAAATATTATGGAGATATCTTTTATATTCCCAATTTTTCTCGGCTATTTGTCGTAAGATAAATATTTGATCTATTGTTGATCTGTTTTGTCTAAAACCCGCCTGGTAGTCACCTAATATGTCTTCTGAATATGGTTTTTGTCTATTTAGTAATACTGCGGATAGTATGTTATAGCTTGTGGACAGTAGTGATATTCCTCTATAATTTTCACATTGGAACTTGCCTCCTTTCTTAAAGATAGGTATCTATAATGACTCTTTCCAGTCATAGGGTAATTCTTCTGTCCTCCAGATTTTTATTATTAGTTCGCATAGCTTTAGATGCAGTGCATGGCCACCTGCCTTTATAAATTCAGCAGCAATTCCATCAGCCCCAGTTGCCTTATTGTTTTTAAGTCGTGTGATTACATATAGGATTTCTTCAAATGCAGGTTCTTCAATTTGTGGTTCACATTTTAGAACCTCTTCCTGTGAGAAAGTATTACTTGGAGCTTCACAATTTAGTAATTCAACAAAGTATTCTTTCCATGTGTTGCACATTTCCTCATTGGTATTTATCATATTCCCATTTTTGTCTTTTAAACCATATGTGTTGTGTTGATGCCCTCGTTTCATTGACTTCAGTTCTTTAAAAAACTTTCTGGATTCGTTTTTCTGGTGATTAGTTTCCATATCTTTGATTATATTACTCATATATTCTCGCTTCTGCTGTCGAACTATTTTTGTAGCCTCTTTACATTCATTTCTATATTGCTCTTCCTTTTGGATGTTGTTGATGTCATTTAACCATAAATTTCTGGCATTCATTTTCCTTTTGACTGCTTCTTCACATTTTTGATTGAACCATCTGTTCTTTCTATGCTTGGTTATCACACCGAGACATTCTTCTGCGGTAGATTGAATTGTATTCTTGATGTTCAACCAAGTTTGGTCAACGCTTTCCTCAAAGGGTTTTTCAGAGTTTCAAGTTTACATTTTATTTCATCTGTAAATTTCTCTCTGACTGTAATTTCTTGTAGTTTTTCTGTTATATGTTGGGTGTAATCTTTGTAATTTAGTATAGAAAGCCCTCTTAAATTTTATTTTAAATTTTGCTCCAACGAGGAAGTGGTCGCTGTGGCACTCAGCTCCTCTATAACTTCTAACTTGTTGCATGTTTGATGCATTTCTGTTGTTAATTAAAATGTGATCTATTTGATTATAGGTTATCTTGTCACATGATTTCCAAGTTTGTTTATGTATATCCTTTCTTTGTAGTCTGGTACTGCTAATCTGCAGTCCTTTGGCTTCTGCCAGGTTGATGACTCTCCATCCATTATCATTTGAAGTTGTATGTAGGCTTTCCATACCGGCCACATTTTTATGAGTTTGCTCTCTACCTATTTTTGCATTGAAGTCTCCCAGCACAATCAGGATGTCCTGTTTGGGGGTTTCTTCTATGACATCTTCCAAATCATTATAAAAGTCTTCTTTAACGTCATCTTCTTTCTCTTCAGAAGGTGTATGTACTTT
>OY992877.1:179150282-179170282 GCA_963921405.1 Cepaea hortensis
CAGTGTCGATCTCGGAGCAGGGGTCAATTAAAACAAAATGTCGTGAAAGAGATTCAAACTGATGGCTACCAGGCCGACAGGCTGGGGTGCTATCCACTGTTCTACCGCGGATCTCTAAAGCTTTCATAGTCAGCTGAAAATTCGCATATTTCTGTTAGGTAAAAACATTAGGCGGAGCACTCAAGAAGAAGAAAACATATATATATAAAAAAAGGAGACGGGGGTATTTAAAAAGAAAAAGAAAAAAACAAACTGAAACAACACACACCCCAAAAATGTAAACAACCATTTGTTTTTATATATTAAAGTATTATTTTGGCGAAAGTTATTTCTACATTATTGGAAATGTCATTAAGAAAATGCTTGTATCTATTCTCTATGTATACGATTGCTTTACTCAGCTGTCCGTAAACCGAGCGTGGAGGGCAAAGAGTTAAGAAATGCGTGTTTCAACACATGTTTGGGTACTTAACTCCGTTTGTAAAATGAGTTTTCAGCGAACTCCACTGCGGGTTATATAAATAAACAATCGCTCTGGAAACAGATTTCCTCCCTTTGAGAAGCGCCCTCGCAAGTTGCTGAAGACAGAACTGTTTGCTCACGTGGAATGGCCATTAGCACACTGGAAATTAAGAAAATTGTTATTATTACGAGAATTTATGAGTGGTGACGCAGTCGTCTGCCGGGGGTAAACTGGTGATGGTAATCCTCTTCATAATGTAAAATATCCCGCTTATTTTCAGAAGCGTGTCGTCAGAATGGCACAGGTTTCGGGATGTGTTAGTGATAGTGTTTTCGCGTGTTTCGTTTTGACAGCAATAACACTTCACGTGTAGACGGGTATATAGATATCTGTGATGTTGCAATAACACTTCGCATGTAAAAGGGTACATAGATATCTGTAATGTTGCAGAAACACTTTGCGTGTAGACTGGTATATAGATATCTATTATGATGCAGTAACACTTCACATGTAGACGGGTATATAGAAATATGTAATGTTGCAATAACACTTCATGTGTAGACGGGTATATAGATATCTGTAATGTTGCAATAACACTTTACGTGTAGACGAGTATATAGATATCTGTAATGTTGCAATAACACTTTACGTATAGACGAGTATATAGATATATGTAATGTTGCAATAATACTTCGCGTGTAGACGGGTATATGGATATCTGTAATGCTGCAGAAACATTTCGCTCTGTTCAGCCCATGTGTGTTATTTAACTATTTCACCATTGTATATTTAGCATTTAAACTCTGTTCAACCTTATGTTTTATGTGTTATAGTGGTTATTGTTATTGATTAAGAGAAATGACGCCACTCTTCTCAGGATAAGCCCATAACCGCCCCATCTCTCTCATAAGATAATGATTTACTCTTAACTTTGTTTAAATGTAGATGGCAATTATGTATTGACTCCAGGGTATTAACATAACCTTATGAGAAGCAAAGAATAGGAACACTGTAACATATCATGTATGTCGTAAGAAGCGACTGATAAAGCTTGGGCTTAGGGTGGGCTGGATGCACATCTAACATGTCCCGGCAATCGACAAACTGAATTACTGAATATTCCGCCAGTGTCCACATTATCGCCTCTTTGCATGCTGTATCATTACACGGAAATCTGCTCATGATCGTATGCAGTATTGAGAATCTGCCCAAGTGATAATTGATAGATATAGGCGCTCTAGAAGGCAGGCAATATACCCTCTAATTGCCACAAACTGTCACATAACCAGAACAAAAATATATATCCACAAAACATTCAATATGTTCGTCGCATAAACGAAAGTACCGACACATACCATAACCATTCTTGTTTGGATCCTCTATTATTGACCATAAGTCAGATAGTACAGAGACTTCGGTATAATTGGTGCCCTCGAGGCATCGAAGCCCACAAGTTACTGCCTTCTATTTCACCTCTACGCTGGACGTTGTTAATATTTTACACACTCAAAACAGGCTATTTCTAGTCTAATCTTTAATTCACGATTACACTAGAGAGGGTTATGCTGTGATGTTTACCAATGGCTCTGTGGTCTGGAGCACGTGGAGTACATGGGCATTCTCAGCCCACAGAAGCAAGTGGTGATTTTACCGGTGCAATAAGCAGCATTAATAAGAAAACAATGGCTTTAACCAAAGCCCTAAATTGGTTCGGCAGGCAGAGTATTCACACTGAAGCATCCTGAGCGACTCAATGAACACGCCCAAGAAGATCCAGACTGGCCTCATTCGACACGGTGGCTCGACACTGAGCCGGAGCACTCGGGCGTGAAAGTCAACGAGCAAACCGATCGTTTGGCGGACATGGCGGTGACTGAGTAGGGTATGGCAACGGATGGGGCAAACATCATCAACGCCATACGAGATGACTTTAAGGACACTTAAGAATCTGCTTTCCTGTCTAGAGTTGGGGGGGGGGGGGGTATTGGAGTAAAAAGGGGAGTCGCCAGACATAAACAGGAGTTCCCGTGAGCAAATGTGGCAGCTAAAAAATGTCAAGGTGGTTGTAGATCGCGCAGAACAGGCTGCCTTGTCAAAATTGTTTGGAAATGTAAACATACCCACGGGGAGATCGATCTTGTTATCTTGGACGAAATATGTCTAAAGGAAGGCAACCTTACACAAATGAATACCGAAGACGGATACACTGACCGTTGAGAAACATAATAAGGTATGACGCACTCCCCTCGAAAGAGGAACGAAGAAGGGGAAGAACGAGCTAGGCATAATTTTATAGGCAACTACAAGACACTTTTATAAATACCAATTTTATGTCATGACCCACACGTGTGTGTGTGTGTGTGTGTGTGCGTGTGTGCGTGCGTGTGTGTGTGTGTGTGTATAGATTAATGAAATCAATTTGTATAAACTATCATTATGGTGTAACGTCTAGGCTAGGGGCATGCAGGGATGAGATATTCAGCTCTCTACCTCGACGCCCAATTTGTGACCCTTTGAAAATAAATTTCGTTCGTTTGTTCGTTCTTTCGTTCGTTTGTTCGACGCCTTCTCTTCCCACAGATAATTCATTTACACTCCCTCCCTACGCTAAAAATATAACAAATATATACAGACCCATACCCTGTAGCAGGAATCTGCAATGAGCAGGTGAAGTGTTGGGACCATCACATCCTGTAGGTCTGAGGGCCCCGTCCCACAGTTGTCATTGTCAGTGTAACGTCTTATTTCCATACATCACATCATGTAGGTCTGAGGGCCCCGTCTGACAGTTGTCATTGTCAGTGTAACGTCTTATTTCCATACATCACATCCTGTAGGTCTGAGGGCTCCGTCACACAGGTCTCATGTCATTGTCAGTGTAACGTCTTTTTTCCATTTATCACATCCTGTAGGTCTGAGGGCCCCGTCACACAGGTCTCATGTCATTGTCAGTGTAACGTCTTATGACCATATATAACATGCATGCTGTAGTCCCCCGTCCGACAGTTCTCATGTCATTGTCAGTCTAACGTCGTATTTCCACACATTTCTAAAAATTGTCTGGAGCGACTTTTATACAAGTCTATTATCAACTAATCCCCCACCCCTCCATTCTTGAGAAGCATTGGTTGGAGATATTAATTCTACCACTGCAGGGATTGACCCTGGACAACTGGCTTGGCATGCAAGCACACCGACATTTAAGTAGCTGTGGCTACTTTCCTGATAAAGAAAGTCAATTAGTCAAAGATCCTTATTAACGTCTTGGTACATACTGGGTCTATGGCTCTAGTCGCACATTGTGTAGACCAATGGCATTCGATGAGTCACGTGATCAGTATCACGCCGGTCGACTTTACTTCCCAGGATATTTCCTGATACCCAGTTTGGGTAGGTCGACATGGGAGCTTAGTGGTGAACATTAAGTAATCACATCGCTAGGTTTTCGAAAATATGATCACTGGGCTGGAAGGCAAGCGTGCTAACTACTGCACTAACATGGGTCTCCATGTGCCTCTATACAGTGTCAGAAACCACAGTAATACAGTAATGTGCCTCCGTCTTAACTTAATTAATTGGAAGCTACTATTTAGTGCTATATCTCCTGGATGTATTAAATTATAATTGTTGCGGTTCTCTCTCACTAAAGAGAGACACAAATATTGTAAACCATAAAGCAAATGTTACAGTACTGTTAATACAGTATTCCTTACTTCATTATTCTTCAAGTACTGTCAGTACATGGTAATCAAAGAGCGAATTTTTTCGATTGTCGATTCAAACTCAACTGCTACAAATGACGAAGGAGAAACATTTTACTAGACATCCTTTATAATTTTCCTCCGAAATCGCATCAGATCCAAAGCTTTCCATCACCAAGCAATTGGTTTGGCGGGAAATCATTGCCATTTTCTCCGATTGTGCTCAATGAATCAATTGTCTTGAAAGGGCCCTTCAGTCTGATGCTACCGGAACTGGGGTCGCCCCTTCAAAATTAGCTTCTTGGAGCGTGCGCATTGTATTAATGCTCCAATCGCTTCCGCTTCCGCCTGGGCTGTTCCGCGAATTTGTTTGAAAGGAAACGCTTTCCTGTCTAAAAGCAGTGGCCGCGCCGCATTAAGGTATAATACAGGGCCCAAATGATGACCCCTAGAGACGATATCGCCGTTATGGATCTCATTATATCACTACGTTGCCGGCCAGCGATTTCACGCACTCTGAGCGTCTCAGTGCGGATTCCGCGCGAAAATTGCTGCCATGCGAGAGGGCTAATAGTCACTTAGCCAGATCAATGCTTGTGAAATTTCCTCTTGCTTGTATCGATGGCTTCGGTAAGGAGAAGGGAGAATACAAGAGGTGGGTACCAGGCAAAATAATGAGTTGCTTCTCTGGTACCTCCTTGACGATGGGTAGTCGGAGATTATTAGAGAGGAGAACGATGGGAGAAAGGTTAACACGAGCCATTGGCCATGCAGAAGACATGCCCAGATTTTAAGATGTCGGAGTTGCCAGCTATCAGAGCCGGATGTCGGACTGGCAGATCTCTTGGGACGTCATCCCGTCCTCTGGCTTATTGTACTGCTTCTGGTGGGTCTTTTTCTTCTGCCTTGTCACAAATTTGCCCGCATGGTTTTTTTCAATTACTGTTATCGACATGAAAGAAATCGAGCGGCAGACAGAAAATTATGACTAAATATTTGCTACAAATTATGGACTGCTATTAATTGGAATTTGTCCGTTCAGGGATAGATAGTATCATTTAAATCACGTCCTTTCTTTTGACCTAAACAAAATCAGCTTTAGTGAATAGAAAATACACAATGAAGTAGCTTACGGCATATTTAAGACGGGGTGCGGTTGTATATGTTGACAATTAAATAATGAATATTTAAAACCGTCTACAGATGTAGTCGCTTAGATGAAGATAATTAAATACAGAATATTTAAGACCGTCTACATGTGTAGTACTATAAATGAAGAGAATTAAATATTGAATATTTAAGACCTTCCATTGTTGTAGCCGTATAAATGAATACCGATAATTAATGCATACAGATGTAGCCGTATAAAAAAAAAAAAGCATTTTCGCTGTTCGTGATTCCTGGGCAAATTTTACGTTCAGTAGTTTGCCATTGCTTTCTGAACACCGGTTCCTATACCTTTTTCGAAAAAAAACCAGCACCTCTGTGTTTCGAACCCGTGTATACGGGCTCACAAACCGCGTTCGCAAGCCCTTAGCCACAGAGACCGGCCCTATACATGAAGACAATTAAGTAACGAATATTTTAAGACCTTTTATTGAAGTAGTCGTATAAATGCATTCAATTAGATACTGAATATCTAAGACTGTTCACGCTCCCTATTCTACCCAGCCTAAAATGAGTAACAGGACATTTCCTGCGATGTAAGGCGACAGGAGCATTATTGACTAAATCACATGGGGAACGCCGAGTTGCCTAAATATACGGGCTAGTTAAACTATACATTAACAGGGCACGCAGAAATTAGTTAAACAATTTATTAACAGGCCAGATCGTAATTAGTTAAACAATATATTAACTGGGCAGACCGTTAGATGCCAATACATGTTCTTTATTCTCATCTCATCCTCATCTCATGCGGTGTCGAGGTGACGTATAAACAGCGGGAGACAACCCGCTTATGGGCTTCATGTATTATTATTATTATTCTTTATTAGATGCCAAAAAAGGTTCTATATTCGATGCCAATACATGTTCTTTATTAGATGCCACTACATGTTCTTTATCAGATGCCAACACATGTTCTTTATTAGATGCCATTTTTTTAAAAATTCGCATATACTTTACAGGAAATCGCTGTTAACATCAGCATCTTTCAGCTGATTGTTGATTTCTTGGCAAGATTACGCTCAGTAGTTTGCCATTGCTTTCTGAGCTGCCGGCTCAGTTATCCCGCAAGTCACCAACGCGGGGAGAACCGCTTCCAACTCTCGCGCGCTGCGTTATCCTGCGTGGATAAACGGGATTACGAAGAAAGTCGTGTAACCCCTCGGCCAGAGAGACCGGCATTAGATACCAATACATGTTCTTTGTTAGATGCCAATACATGTTCTTTATTAGATGCCAATAATGTTCTTTATTAGATGCCAATACATGTTTTTTATTAGATACCAATACATGTTCTTTATTAGACATGTTTTGTATTAGATGCCAATACATATTCTATATTATTATTATTATTATTATTATTATTATTATTATTATTATTATTATTATTAGATGTTTACCACCAATGTTGAGAAGCGACTGGCCAAGTGGCTAGAATGTCGAACTCTCTTTCGAAAGACCCGGGTTCGAAACCTCGATAAAGTGTGGATCTTTATTTCTGTCGGGGGCAAAAAGAAATCTCTAACCTGCACAGTTCGTGGTGACTGCACTAGCCAGGAGCCTCAGTTTCTCTGGCTCAAGATCCCCCCTGTCCTGCACCGCAAGGTACTAAAGGCAGTAGGCGATAGTGCCAGACAGACCATCAATGTTTTAAGTTTCCAACATTTTAATAATATCTTCGTGTTTCACCTTATCAAATACCTCAGTGTAGTCAAAAAGACACAAATATACCAAGCATCTGTAAAGATATTCATGCATTTGTTTATTTACATCTTGGAATGTAAATGAACAAAGTAGGAAGAACTTAGAAGCAACAGAGATGTGGTTTTTGAGATGAATGTTGCGAATTCCTTGGACTGCCAGAGTAACTAACAACGACTACCTGAAACAGGCCGTTGAACCTAGAACATTATATACAACAATAAGAAAGACACAAACAGCTTTCTTTAGTCATGTGAAGAGAAGAGAGACATCGGAGAACATTGTGACAAATGGAAAGTTCGAGGGGAAGAGAGGTAGAGGCAGACCAAGAGAAATGATGTTGGATGGATTGAGACGGTGGCATGGAAGAATATCATCAGCAGAGTTGATCTAGAACACCAAAGACCGAGATCTCTGGAGAGCCATGAACACCTACGCCAGCTGGCTGGGCACTTGATGATGATGATCTGTAAAGAAGGTAGCCACTCGTAAAGATATATGATGATCTGTAAAGAAGGTAGCCGCACGTAAAGCTATATGATGATCTGTAAAGAAGGTAGCCACACGTAAAGCTATATGATGATCTGTAAAGAAGGTAGCCACATGTAAAGCTATATGATGATCTGTAAAGAAGGTACCTTCACGTAAAGCTATATGATGATCTGTAAAGAAGGTAGCCACATGTAAAGCTATATGATGATCTGTAAAGAAGGTAGCCACATGTAAAGCTATATGATGATCTGTAAAGAAGGTACCTTCACGTAAAGCTATATGATGATCTGTAAAGAAGGTAGCCACACGTAAAGCTATATGATGATCTGTAAAGAAGGTAGCCACACGTAAAGCTATATGATGATCTGTAAAGAAGGTAGCCACATGTAAAGCTATATGATGATCTGTAAAGAAGGTACCTTCACGTAAAGCTATATGATGATCTGTAAAGAAGGTAACCACACGTAAAGCTATATTGTCACGAATTGGCCGCCTTAACATCCCAGAATATTTTTCTCGGTCTCCAAATTTGAGAGGCCAAATTGAGAAAGAATGAATTAATCACACTACTCCAAAATTATCTAGTCGTGAGGTAAGATTATTCACAAAAAGCCTCTAGCCATGACGTAAGCTTGCAGATGGCAAGTAAAATGGCAACTAGATAATTAGTATACACCTTGGGAAACTGCTGACCCAGACATGCTGAATCAACAATGAAGGGGCCATGGACTGTGTAATTAAAACCTGGTTTACCCACAGAGTTGTAAACTGGCTGTTGACCATGAGAACCTAATTGTTCCCTTGACATGACACCTGATAAGAATAGCTAGGAAATCGCCCAGGTGTGAACAACATTAACCCAGGGAAAGATAATAGCCCCAGGGCTGTAAACTAAGCCCCATCCACTCTGACTGGCAGACCCAGGTAGGTGTGAAATCACTGATAAGACTGTGAAACTGATCTGGGGCTGGCAACGCAAAACCATCCAGGTGTGACACTATGGTGAGGGTTAGTGGTTAAAAGAATTTTTATGACTGGACAGACTTGGACTTAATTGCAATTACTGTCAGGAGGAGATAAGAAGAATTTATGACGGGACTGCCAAAGAGATAATAGTGTCTCAGATACTGTCTGCTTGACTCAGCTTAAATAAGGGTCCCTAGCCTGTTTTAAGTTAGATTAAGTTTGACTTCAGAACAGGTGAGAAGAGAGAGTAAATGTAGATTTCTTAGTAACTAAGTATTTTAGGTGTATGTACTGAATTCCAGTCTATATCTGATCTAGGTTATTGCAAGAACTATCATTGTCATAGATTACTTGAGTGTTCTTTCTAAGTTCTGCGTTCAATATCATATTGCTTTAAAGTGTTATTCTTCTGAGAAATAGAGCCTTATGTGAGACAGATCTTGTCTGGGTAGACTTTTAGGTGTCTTGGTAGATGCTTGTCATTTCTTTGTACACTATCCTAGTTGCTTTTGGTGTGTGCATTTGTTGTACAGAATATAGTCAACTGACTATTTATTTAATTCTTACAACAGCAGTAACTAAGTGTGATTAAACCGGGCAGCTCAGCAAATATGGCTGGTCTGTGTGGTAACTTCAATTAGACTTGTTGTATATCTCATTTTGTAGCTATACAATATTAGTACTCATTAATAATGCCTGATGCATTAGATGTCCATCTTGAAGTAATATAATGTTTACGGATATGTTGGATGTATGTATGTGTAATTTCATAAACTAACTAGTGCATTATGCTATGATGTTAAAGTATCATAATATGTCTAGTTTAATTAATGTTTTATGGGTATTTCATGTTTGGTATAGTGATTTGTCAAATGCAAGCCTATCAATATGAAGTGTTATATTATGGTGTGCGCATTGGCACACTAACCATCGATTGTCTGTGCATTGGCACATTGGCCAATGATTGTGTTGGAAGCAGAGGTGTAAGGGTACAGACCTTACCCACAATTGGTATATGGTGCTAAACTTTCTCAGTGTATTGTGGGCGTGCGTCCACGGTAATGCATGGAAACCTGGCACAACTACTGGTCACGGCTTGTAGGCCCGGATGATCAGGCATTGTTATAATACCCTTACCGACCCTGTGAGCTGCTAAACTAACATTGGACGGAGCGGCTGTACGACACAGAATTTCTGTATTAGCGACATGGACATGGGGCGGCAGAAATGTAATCATTACAGGCGTGTGAGACAATTGAAAAGCCCGTCCCAGACTAAAGACAGTAGGGAGAAGGAGGAGGGTGAACGCAGTCGAGCAGAAAGATAAACTTGGCCAGACTGGTCATTGTATATGTTTGTGTTATATGTTTTAATTAGGATTGCGCTGATGTAGAACTGATATAACACATTCTTGACTTTCTTTCAAGCTCTCACAAGGAGCCCTATGTTATAGATCTCAAGACTAGAGACTACTGACTAGGAGTGTCAGGACTGACAGGATCTCAGAATACCGGCAAGCTGTTCTTTTTCTTTTGTTGAGTCTACTGGAGAGTGGGGATCTGGACCACAGTTCCAGATAGATGAAGTAACAAGTAAAGTTACGTAATGTTTCTCATCACAATATGTTATATGATTTCATCATCCTCATCTTGAACCATCAGATGTCTATGATCATGATTAGTAAATAAATGTTGTAGTATTGTAACTCGTAGTTCTGTCGTTATCTTTTAATTCCAATTGTGCATACGTGTTGTGTGTGTACATTGGTGGGGGTTCACTTACACACCAAGGAAGGGAGCAGTCAGGGAGAAAAACCTGTACTGAGAATAGTCGTCTATATTCATATATTTAGACTTAAACATCTATCTCAGCTAAACTTCTCTTTCCTGATCCTTGGCGAATATTCAGCACAGTTCATTTCAATTTTGTAACGAGCCACTAGGAACTGTACGTTGGATATTCAAGGGCTTAATCTGTAGTTCAGCCATATAGATTTTGTCCCTAGTCAGTTTCTGACTATCTGGGGTTGCTCGCCAGTGAATAATACATTCATCTAGCCGGTGGGGCACCCCGACTTCTGACAGATTTGGGGTCCAGTCCGCGATCCTGAACCAGGATTCTAGTAATCATAGTGATTCTACTAGACCCTAGACATACGATTTTTAAAAGTTAACTCTTGTAATCTTCAATCATCAAAATAGACTATCATCAAATGTAGCTACTTTTAGTTGAGGAAGTTTCAGAGTACATATATAACTTTTCAAAAGTATAACAGATAAGAACTTATGAGAAAAATACCATCATCTATCATTTAGTGTTACCATTAATCAGTTATTGATAATTGGACACTTTAATCATATGTACATTGATGTGTTTGATGATTTAACTGCTTGACTGATTTGCATTTTATGCTAATATATGCCATGTTCATTTTGACATGTATGCAGTGCATTTTAATGTTTATTTAGATAAATATTACTGTTGATTACTGTGTAGTATATCTCTCACACTTACTTCACTGCTGTCGCCAGGTACTACTTGAATATTATTTTCAGTTGTCTTTCACTGCTGAGGCTAAACTATACACACTGGATAGCGTAGACTGTCAGTAGTTAACTCTTGTCTTTCTAGCTTAGATCTGATTTTTGATATATACATAGGAGCTTACCTGAATATAGTCCTTTTCAATTATGGCCTTACGTTACCGGAATCCCGAAGAGGACATGAAGGCGCGCGCAGATTTCGCAGAGTCCGCGAAAGGGTGGGGCATAAGAAAAGGCTTAAAGGGGGAGCAACTAGAAATGTATATCACAGCTGAGTTAGAATGGTGGGACCAAGAAGAAGAAATTATGTTTAAAGAAAATGATGAGTTCTTTGGAGCACAAGAGCGTAGCAAAACTGAAGAAGCAGAGATTAATAAACAGCATATGGAAACAGTCAATGTGGAGAAGCTAACCTTTCTAGCGGAACATACGGTAGGAGATACGGATGTTCACCCAACCAGGAAGGAAGGGACATCGTTGCCAACCACCGCGGAATCAGAGTTAGTGGACCGGGAACTACAGGTTCTCATTCGACCCAGTCCTAAACGGAAAAGAGGGAAGAAAAAACGTGCCAAGGGCACTTCAAACAGTCACAAACGTGATAACTGTTTGTACCACGGCAATGGTGGTTTAACAGTACAGGACCTTCAGGAAAACCACTTGACTTCTATGAGAAATGAATCTCGAGAGAAAGAGGAACTGAAGACAACCTTTAATGAGGTCGCAGGCGGAGACCTAGCCGATTCTCACATTCCCTTCTGGTCACAGAATCACGAAGTGGAATTACATCTGACTGAAATAGGGAGGAAGGAAGGAACAGAATCCCAGGTGAATTTCACTGCTGCAACGCGGGAAGAGTCACTAATTATCAGTTCAGATAATTTACCTAGTAACAGTTACCTAGAGGACAACTGTTTGGGCCACAAGATTAGTGGTTTAACTGGTCCGCCAGTACAAGACCCCCAGGAATCTCATTTTACTTCAACGAGAGGTGAAACTCAAGAGGAAGATGACCTGAGGACATCTTTTAAGGAGGTCGGAGATCGAAAGGTAACCGACTTTATTATTCCCTTCAGCCCAGACGAGGAAGAAGTGGGATTAAATTTGACTGACAGTGGGATGAAGGATGACCCGGAACCCTTTGTGATCTTTGAGGCTGCAGCTCAGGAAAAGACACTAGACATCAGTTCAAATGATTTACGTAGTGTGATGGATTGTTTAGACACCAGCCCATCACAGGAGTTATCTCAACTGGACTTAGCCCATGAAAGCATGACCAGAGAGGAACATCCAGACCAGGAAACATTTCCAGTTGTTATCTCACAGTATACCAGTTCGGAGACTCAGGAAACACAGGGAATTGCCGGGAGCCAGAATATGGACTCTGATATTGTGCAGACAACATTGTCTGTAGTTGCTAAAGAAGAAAATTCTTTGCACAAGATGGAGGAAGAAACGCCTATCATCTCATTAGCTGAAGTTATCAGGGAATTCCAGCAACAGGAACCTGAAGTAACAGAAGTCAAGAGTGGTTTGGAATCAACACTCTTAGGACTCAATCTACCCTTCAGTCAGGTCGATTTGATAGGAGTAGATCAGCTATTTGTGGATACTTTATTCAAAAGTAACTCCACTTTATCGCCCTGGAGTAACTATGTTATTTCTCAAGGCAGGACAACTTGGCACACTAAATTTCCAATTTCTAGCACGGTTTTTACAAGAAACTCTAATGTAGAGAAACTCAGCCCATTAACTGATTATCAGGGGAAGAAACCGCGACACCGAGGAGGGAAGATTGTTACGCCCAACTTTGAAGGAGGAAAGCGCCAGTTGAATTTATATCATGGGACCATGATGTGTAACATTATTCCTTTCAAAAGGAAGATATTGACGAATCTGTTAAGGATCTATAAAGGATGGAGGAATATCACGGAGACAAGCTTTGCTGTGGCCAGCTTATGCAAGACCTCACTACGGGTACATCCTCGGCTGAAAGGAGTAAATCACGTGAGTGAATGGTGTAAAACGATTGCTGCCCAGAGGCGTAGAAGAATCCCGTTGATTGTGATCTTTCCCAGAGGGGTAAAATTACAACCTTCTGACAATTACCGGATTTTACCAAGCTATTGCATGGAATCCCGGCCTAAAACCAGGTACAAGGATCTATCCCGTGTATCTTTGGGTTATGGAAATGGAACGTCTTTATGCAGATGCAGGACAACCCACTGCCACAAGGAATATTGGAAACCTTTAGGCAGATACAGAATGGAGAGTGCTTAGGCATTATTCTGGGATGTACGGCGTGCTTTGACAAAAGATTTCTGGCAGAAACTTTTTTTTTAAGGGGAAAGCTCTGTCACGAATTGGCCGCCTTAACATCCCAGAATATTTTTCTCGGTCTCCAAATTTGAGAGGCCAAATTGAGAAAGAATGAATTAATCACACTACTCCAAAATTATCTAGTCGTGAGGTAAGATTATTCACAAAAAGCCTCTAGCCATGACGTAAGCTTGCAGATGGCAAGTAAAATGGCAACTAGATAATTAGTATACACCTTGGGAAACTGCTGACCCAGACATGCTGAATCAACAATGAAGGGGCCATGGACTGTGTAATTAAAACCTGGTTTACCCACAGAGTTGTAAACTGGCTGTTGACCATGAGAACCTAATTGTTCCCTTGACATGACACCTGATAAGAATAGCTAGGAAATCGCCCAGGTGTGAACAACATTAACCCAGGGAAAGATAATAGCCCCAGGGCTGTAAACTAAGCCCCATCCACTCTGACTGGCAGACCCAGGTAGGTGTGAAATCACTGATAAGACTGTGAAACTGATCTGGGGCTGGCAACGCAAAACCATCCAGGTGTGACACTATGGTGAGGGTTAGTGGTTAAAAGAATTTTTATGACTGGACAGACTTGGACTTAATTGCAATTACTGTCAGGAGGAGATAAGAAGAATTTATGACGGGACTGCCAAAGAGATAATAGTGTCTCAGATACTGTCTGCTTGACTCAGCTTAAATAAGGGTCCCTAGCCTGTTTTAAGTTAGATTAAGTTTGACTTCAGAACAGGTGAGAAGAGAGAGTAAATGTAGATTTCTTAGTAACTAAGTATTTTAGGTGTATGTACTGAATTCCAGTCTATATCTGATCTAGGTTATTGCAAGAACTATCATTGTCATAGATTACTTGAGTGTTCTTTCTAAGTTCTGCGTTCAATATCATATTGCTTTAAAGTGTTATTCTTCTGAGAAATAGAGCCTTATGTGAGACAGATCTTGTCTGGGTAGACTTTTAGGTGTCTTGGTAGATGCTTGTCATTTCTTTGTACACTATCCTAGTTGCTTTTGGTGTGTGCATTTGTTGTACAGAATATAGTCAACTGACTATTTATTTAATTCTTACAACAGCAGTAACTAAGTGTGATTAAACCGGGCAGCTCAGCAAATATGGCTGGTCTGTGTGGTAACTTCAATTAGACTTGTTGTATATCTCATTTTGTAGCTATACAATATTAGTACTCATTAATAATGCCTGATGCATTAGATGTCCATCTTGAAGTAATATAATGTTTACGGATATGTTGGATGTATGTATGTGTAATTTCATAAACTAACTAGTGCATTATGCTATGATGTTAAAGTATCATAATATGTCTAGTTTAATTAATGTTTTATGGGTATTTCATGTTTGGTATAGTGATTTGTCAAATGCAAGCCTATCAATATGAAGTGTTATATTATGGTGTGCGCATTGGCACACTAACCATCGATTGTCTGTGCATTGGCACATTGGCCAATGATTGTGTTGGAAGCAGAGGTGTAAGGGTACAGACCTTACCCACAATTGGTATATGGTGCTAAACTTTCTCAGTGTATTGTGGGCGTGCGTCCACGGTAATGCATGGAAACCTGGCACAACTACTGGTCACGGCTTGTAGGCCCGGATGATCAGGCATTGTTATAATACCCTTACCGACCCTGTGAGCTGCTAAACTAACATTGGACGGAGCGGCTGTACGACACAGAATTTCTGTATTAGCGACATGGACATGGGGCGGCAGAAATGTAATCATTACAGGCGTGTGAGACAATTGAAAAGCCCGTCCCAGACTAAAGACAGTAGGGAGAAGGAGGAGGGTGAACGCAGTCGAGCAGAAAGATAAACTTGGCCAGACTGGTCATTGTATATGTTTGTGTTATATGTTTTAATTAGGATTGCGCTGATGTAGAACTGATATAACACATTCTTGACTTTCTTTCAAGCTCTCACAAGGAGCCCTATGTTATAGATCTCAAGACTAGAGACTACTGACTAGGAGTGTCAGGACTGACAGGATCTCAGAATACCGGCAAGCTGTTCTTTTTCTTTTGTTGAGTCTACTGGAGAGTGGGGATCTGGACCACAGTTCCAGATAGATGAAGTAACAAGTAAAGTTACGTAATGTTTCTCATCACAATATGTTATATGATTTCATCATCCTCATCTTGAACCATCAGATGTCTATGATCATGATTAGTAAATAAATGTTGTAGTATTGTAACTCATAGTTCTGTCGTTATCTTTTAATTCCAATTGTGCATACGTGTTGTGTGTGTACATTGGTGGGGGTTCACTTACACACCAAGGAAGGGAGCAGTCAGGGAGAAAAACCTGTACTGAGAATAGTCGTCTATATTCATATATTTAGACTTAAACATCTATCTCAGCTAAACTTCTCTTTCCTGATCCTTGGCGAATATTCAGCACAGTTCATTTCAATTTTGTAACGAGCCACTAGGAACTGTACGTTGGATATTCAAGGGCTTAATCTGTAGTTCAGCCATATAGATTTTGTCCCTAGTCAGTTTCTGACTATCTGGGGTTGCTCGCCAGTGAATAATACATTCATCTAGCCGGTGGGGCACCCCGACTTCTGACATATATGATGATCTGTAAAGAAGGTAGCCACACGTAAAGCTATATGATGATCTGTAAAGAAGGTAGCCACACGTAAAGCTATATGATGATCTGTAAAGAAGGTAGCCACACATAAAGCTATATGATGATCTGTAAAGAAGGTAGCCACACGTAAAGCTATATGATGATCTGTAAAGAAGGTAGCCACACGTAAAGCTATATTAAATCAAATGTAAGGACCATTGTTAACAGGTAGTGGGCATGTAGTGCTAGTTAAATATTAGCATAGACCAATAGGCAGGTACTCGATGAGTGATGTTGTTCATACGCACCTTCTTTACTATCTACGACATTTCCTATTTGAGGCTGGGTCAAACTGTAAGCCGAAGTCAAGTTTAATAATCCGCCTCCACGAGAATTCCAGTCAGTGACCACTGAGCCGGCAGACAAACGCCCTAGCTACTGGACTACTGCGACTCCCACTCAAGCTATAATGTTAACATTTCTAATTAAAATTTCCCCACAGACTGAAGTTACCCTAGACATCTAATTCACATCGAACGACCACATGAATCTATGCAAGTACGTCACAGTAGCCAGGCCTAGTGTATTATAAGTATAAGCATTAAAGAACAAACCACCAGATTAACACAGGAAATTACGGACACTCTGTTTCGGATATTGTCAGGTCTCCCCCCCCCCCCCCCCCCCCTCCCAACCTCTTCCAAGAAAACTCATAAATGTACATATTTCAAACAAAAAAAGCATATAACAAAGGAGTCAAAAACATCAGCAAGCTCAAATCATACTCACTGTGTCCTTTCCATGTCTCATTTCGGCATTATTCAGGTTTTCTGTCTTCAGTAATGGCAAGAATTTATTTCGTAATAAGGAGAGTTTATTTCACATTAGTTCCAACAATAGCCGTTAGTTGAGACACACACACATCTCTTGTCATGTGAGATATTGCTGTTTCCTAAAGCTGTTTTTTATGCTTTTAATACCATACAGCTATAGCAGTTTAACACCCGATAAAATATTCTCGGATACTCGGCAATAATAATGCAATCACAGTATGAGGAAAATAGCAATTATGTCTTAGCTATTGTATGGTGTTAGAAACACAGCTGCGGGAGATTGCAGCAGCCCACCTTGCGTTGTTTTTTACGAAATGATATGGGTGCCGGTCTTTCAGAAAGTAATGGCAAACTACTGAACGTAAACTTGCCATGAAATCACGAACAGCAAATGCTGGGGTTGACTGTGACGTCTTGTAAAGACTTTGCAACTAACTTTTTATTGTAATGTAGAGCAGTGACTAGCTCGCCTGGCTGCAATCTTTTTTTTTTTGTTCGCATATCCTTTACAGGACATCGCTGTCAACATCAGTATCTTTCTTGGCAATATTACGCTCAGTAGTTTGCCATTGCTTTCTGAGCGACCGGCTCACATACCCCGTAAGTTACCAAGGCGAAGAGAACCGCTACTAATTCTAGCGCACGTCACGTTACTCACGAGAAAGTCGTGTAATCCCTAGACCAGGCAGACTAGGAGGCCATACATTCGAATCCCCATTGAAGCGGATGTTTACAACTTTACCTGGACGTCCAGATCGACCAATCCTAACATGAGTTGTCATGGGAAATAAAGGCGGTCAGTGGGGTATTAGCAGCATCACCCATGGAGGGCAGGTTGGTTTGTAGAGTGTAAACAGTATGGAGCTTGCGGCGCTAGTATTGAAAAGACATGTAAGTGATTTTCAACATTAGCATCTGATTAAGAGCACGTTTCTGCGGTCTCCAATCTTAGTGTGCGACAAATAAGACATGAACGTGTGTGTGATCTCCAACATTAGTGTCTGATTAACAAGAAATGTGTGCGATCTCCACCATTAGTATCTGATTAACAAGAAATGTTGGTGATCTCCAAAATTAGTGTCTGATTAACACGAAATGTGTGTGATCTCCAACATTAGTGTGTGACTAACAAGATATGTGTGTGATCTCCAACATTAGTGTGTGACTAACAAGATATGTGTGATCTCCAACATTAGTGTGTGACTAACAAGATATGTGTGTGATCTCCAACATTAGTGTGTGACTAACAAGATATGTGTGTGATCTCCAACATTAGTGTCTGATTAACAAGAAATGCGTGTGATCTCCAACATTAGTGTCTGATTAACAAGAAATGTATATGATCTCCAACATTAGTGTCTGATTAACAAGAAATGTTGGTGATCTCCCAAATTATTGTCTGATTAACACGAAATGTGTGTGATCTCCAACATTAGTGTCTGATTAACAAGAAATGTTGGTGATCTCCAAAATTAGTGTCTGATTAACAAGAAATGTTGGTGATCTCCAAAATTAGTGTCTGATTAACAAGAAATGTTGGTGATCTCCAACATTAGTGTGTGACTAACAAGATATGTGTGTGATCTCCAACATTAGTGTGTGACTAACAAGATATGTGTGTGATCTCCAACATTAGTGTGTGACTAACAAGATATGTGTGTGATCTCCAACATTAGTGTGTGACTAACAGGATATGTGTGTGATCTCCAACATTAGTGTGTGATCTCCAACATTAGTGTGTGACTAACAAGATATGTGTGTGATCTCCAACATTAGTGTGTGACTAATAAGATATGTGTGTGATCTCCAACATTAGTGTGTGACTAACAAGATATGTGTGTGATCTCCAACATTAGTGTTTGACTAACAAGATATGAATATGATCTCCGACAATTGTGTTGATTAACAAGATATGTGTGTGATCTCCAACATTAGTGTGTGACTAACAAGATATGTGTGTGATCTCCGACAATTGTGTTGATTAACAAGATATGTGTGTGATCTCCAACATTAGTGTGTGACTAACAAGATATGTGTGTGATCTCCAACATTAGTGTGTGACTAACAAGATATGTGTGTGATCTCCAACATTAGTGTGTGACTAACAAGATATCAATATGATCTCCAACATTAGTGTGTGACTAACAAGATATGTGTATGATCTCCAATATTAGTGTTTGACTAACAAGATATGTGTGTGATCTCCAACATTAGTGTTTGACTAACAAGATATGAATATGATCTCTGACAATTGTGTTGATTAACAAGATATGTGTGTGATCTCCAACATTAGTGTGTGACTAACAAGATATGTGTGTGTGATATCCAACATTAGTGTGGTGACTAACAAGATATGTGTGTGATCTCCAACATTAGTGTGTGACTAACAAGATATGAATATGATCTCCGACAATTGTGTTGATTAACAAGATATGTGTGTGATCTACAACATTTGTGTTCATAAGTATTATCTCCAACCTTGGTATTTTATTAACAACATATTTATATATGTAGTCTCCAGTGTAATGTTTAACTACAAAGATATGTATGTGATCGTCAAACTTAGTTTCTTATTAACAAGACATGTATAAGGTTTCCAACCTAAATGCCTTATTAACAAGTTATGAATGTGATCTTCAACATATAAACACTGTATAAATTGAAAATTGTACAGAATGCGATTAAGGGACTATCTCTGTAATTATAGGTAGCAGGCTGTCCTATAGCCGTGAATGGCTCACCACCCTTAGAAGACACACAAATACCATACTAGTAAACAAAACTAAAGTACTTTTAACACTCCTTGTGGTGTATTGAGTTCACAGTACAAGGTGTATTTTTAATGACTGTGCAGTGTTTGAAAATATTGCCGGTCCAAGTTTTGTATTTACCTATTATGTTGCATGAACTTTACAGAGGGAGCGGCAAAATTTTCAAACACGGCACAGTCATTAACAATACACCCTATACTAGCCTCATATTTTAATGGGCTAATCGGCACACGATGGGTGGTGTGGTCAGTATAACTTCGGCCGCCTTTACCACCTATGACATTTCTTAGTACCTATTTTAGGCTGGGTCGACTCGAGGTCATTAGGTCAATGTCCACAAGTATATAATCAACATTCCGCCATCCAGTGACCTTTACTGTACAGGAATTTACCCTTTTACAACCAAGCGTAATTTCTCACCAGATGTCCTGCCT
>OY992877.1:179175282-179182782 GCA_963921405.1 Cepaea hortensis
AGGATGTGTGGTTGGATAGAGGATGTGTGGGTGGGTGATTGTATATGAGTAAGGGTGTGTGGTTAAGGGATGTTTGGTTGGGGGATGGGTGGGTAGAGGATGTGTGGGTGGGTAGAGGATATGTGGGTGGGTGAGTGTGTGTAGGTTAGGAGATGGTGGGGGATGTTTGTAGGGGTGGGCTCGGGATCTGTGAGTGGGCTGGGGGAGATGGGAGATTATGTGGCTGGGTGCGGAATTTGTGTGTGGGTATGTGCGGAATATGTGAGTTGACGGGGTGATGTGTGTGTGTGGGGAATGTGTGGCTGAGGGATGTGTGTTTGGCTGGGTGATTGGAGGTGTGAGGGTGGAGGAGGATATGTGGGTGAGTGATTGTTGGTGGGTAATGGGACGGGTAGAGGATATGTGTGTAGGTGGGTGGATGTGTGTTGATGTGTGGGTTGGGGAATGTATGTGTGCTTGGGGTGTGGGTTAATGGGGTGTGTGGTGGGTGAGAGGTGTGTGTGGGAGGGGAGATGTGTAGGTGTAGGGATGTGGTGGATGGGTGGGTGCATGTATGTGTGTGTGGGTTATGTGTGTGGTTGGGTGGGGGAGTTGGAGTGAATGGGGTATGTGTGGGTGGGTGGTTGATGTGTCTCATAACATAGTAATATGCATTGTTTATGTTTACAAAATTCATGTGACAATGTTTTTTTCCTATGGACTGTTGATGAAAGAAAGATGAGTGATTGGAAGGGCCGAATGTAAGACGGGCCTGCGTGCCCAATTTGTTACCCTTTGAAAATAAAGTCTGTTCGTTCGTTCGTTCGTTCGGTGTCTGCGAAGATACTTGGTATTAAGTGGCAAGACAAAATCATAAATACTGAAGTATTGGAAGGATCAGGTTGTGTAATGGTTTATTCCATGCAAAGTCTTCGTAGACTTTGATGGATAGGACCCGTTAGGAGGATGGATGATGGTAGAATACCAAAGCACATCTTTTTTGGTGAATTACAGATGGGTAAGAGATCTCGGGGTTGGCCTCTACTGCAATATAAATATGTGTGTAAGTGTGACATGATTGATACAGGCATTGATAATGTGCATTGGGAGCAAGTCACCGCCGAACGTGTTGCATAGAGGGAAAATATCAGAAATGGAATAAAGACAGGAGAAAATGATTGCAAATAAGGCACGCACTGAGCATGTGAGAAGTAAGATGGTGAAAGTTGAGAATACTCAAAAATTATGGAATAGCATGTTACATGACATGCATGCGCTCAACTCTCTCTCTCTCTCTCTCTCTCTCTCTCTCTCTCTCTCTCTCTCTCTCTCTCTCTCTCTCTCTCTCCTTATTCTTACACATACGCACACACACTCATTAACATGCGCGTATACACATACACACACTAGCACACCCATTCTCCCGATCTCTCACTCTCTCTCTCTCTCGCTCGCCCACTCTCTCACTCTATCTCACTCGCACGCACTATTTCCCTCATTCACTCACTCTCTCGATCTTTCATTCACTCTCTCTCTCACTCTCTTACTCTCTCTCTCTCTCTCTCTCTCTCTCTCTCTCTCTTTCTCACTCATACACAAACAGACACACACCCTCACGCTATCACACAATGTTTCACTCACTCTCTCTCACTCTTCCGCACTCACTCACTCTCTCTTTTATTCTCTCACTCTATCTCACTCGCACACGCACACTCTCTATCACTCATTCATTTGCTCACACTCACTCACTCACTCACTCACTCACTCACTCACTCACTCGCTCGCTCACTCACTCACTCACTCACTCACTCACTCACTCACTCACATAC
Organism: Cepaea hortensis; assembly: GCA_963921405.1. Classification (NCBI taxonomy): domain Eukaryota; kingdom Metazoa; phylum Mollusca; class Gastropoda; order Stylommatophora; family Helicidae; genus Cepaea; species Cepaea hortensis. The sequence continues at coordinate 179,177,091 of OY992877.1, forward strand.
TCACTCTCTCCCTCACTCACTCACTCACTCACTCACCCACTTACTCAATCACTCACTCATCACTCACTCACTCACTCACTCACTCAATCACACACTGACTCTCACACACACTAACTCACTCTCTCAATCTCACTCTCTCACAAATACACATGAACGCACGCACGCATGCACACACTCCCCCACTCACTCTCGCACATACACACACGCACGCATGCACGGAAAAACACATTCCTTCACATTGTCTCGCTCACTCACTCTCTCCCAGACACACGCATGCATGCGCGTACGCACACATTCTCTCTCTCTCTCTCTCTCTCTCTCTCTCTCTCTCTCTCCCTCTCTCTCACACACACTCTCTCTATCTCTCTCTCTCTCTCGCGTGCACACACACACACGCACACACACACACACACACACACAGAGTGTACAATTATACTAGTAGGAGAATTATAGTGGCATATCATTGGTATGGATCAAGTATTGAAAGAGTTTTCGGTTAAATGTGTAGGGACTCATTGGAGTTTTCAGATCTGGAGGAAGGTCATTCCATAATTAAGCACCAGATTAGGTGAAACATGTTCTGTATAAGTCCAATCTAGGCTTTGGAACATGTAATAAATTCAAGCGCTTGCTGTTCATCGCATTAGCTGAATCAACGCTAGAAGAGACTCTGGGGTATTTTGAGATATAATTTTATTCACTACTTTCGCTATGTTAAAAAGGAAGCGCTTTCGAAGTGATAGAAGCCTGAGATGACAATATAAATTACTATTTTTGACGTACTTTATGTCAGAAACTAGACGTATAGCGCGGTTTTGTAGAGAGCATAATTGTTTAATGTTAGATTTAAGGCAACCATCCCAGACTGTGGAACAATAATCGAGGTGTGATTGGATATAGGATGTATAGAATATTTTTCGTGTGCTTTCGTCTAGGAAGTAATGGATTTTAGCAAGTTGATAATATGGCGGTTAGGCGTTGAACCGTTTAGGCCTGTGGAGTGTTTATGCTTGCAGCTATGGTTTGCAATCGCATTTTCCTCATGTTGGACTTGTAGAAAATGGTTTCGTCGCCCTGCTACTGGGTGAGTGCGTGAGCGACACTGTGAGCTGTGAAATTCGCGGGGAATGCTTTTACATCTGTCCTGTACAGTGACCTGCATGTTCGGAACAATGGCTACCGGCTGTTGCTGAATATACTCATTTGCCTTTTCGGTTCACGAGTGCATCTTTCAGGAGACTTCCGGGAGTCGGCGCTGAAGCTGCGGAGTTCGTGCTTAATGCGACACTTTCGGCGGGTCGCCCGGCGGTAAAAGACCGAGCCATGTGAGAAAACCCGGGTCAATGAGGTCTTTCTGGTGACTGCCGAGTCCATCGACGATGAACTGTGGTTTTCGTGGATTAATTTTGTGTTGGCATTCTGGCAGCGGCATTATGCACAGTGTACCTGTGCGGGCTGTTGGATTGTCGAGACTCCTGCCTATTCCACTTTTCACATTGGACAGTGGGGAGCATTTTGTGTGATATTCACTGGCACAGGGACGGAGCATAATGGGGACGACCCGTTGCCGTGAAGTTGGAACCTCGATTAACTAACTAACTAACTAACTAACTAACTGACTGACTGACTGACTGACTGACTGACTGACTGACTGACTGACTGACTGGCTGGCTGGCTGACTGACTGACTGACTGACTGACTGACTGACTGACTGACTAACTAGCAAGTTGATAACCTTTTTGTGTTATTTTCTTGGTAAGAACGTGGACATGAGAGCTCCTGTTTAAATGTCTGTCAATTAATAGACCAAGTGTTTTATGTTCATTTACATTAACTATATGTAATGTGTCCATGCGGAGTTCTGGCGGTACCCCAGTTATGGTTAGTGTCTGTAGTTTTTGTCTGGTCGTTATTAGCATGGATTTGGTTTTGTCGATGTTAATTTGTATGCGGTTTTCATTGCTCCATTTAGTAAGATTATCAAGTTCTTTTTGTAAAGAACTCGCTAATTCACTACGGTTCTCTTGACTAGTATACACACACACACACACACACACACACACACACACACACACACACACACACACACACAGACAGACAGACACACACACACACACACACACACACACACACACACACACACACACAGACACATAGTACAGTCGTCTGCAAATAGATCACAAGTTGTGTTGAGATATAAAGGAAGATCGTTAATATAAACTGCAAAATGCAGCGGACCTAGTATTGAACCCTGAGACACACAAGTATTAAGATGTGTGAGTCTTGATAGACAGTTGTTGAAGGACACGATATGTTGTCTGTCGGATATAAATGACTGAATTATATTCACCATATTGGCGCTTGTTTTCATTTGTTTTAATTTTATAATTAAAATATAGTGATCTACCATATCAAAAGCTTTTTTAAAGTCTACAAACACCGCTCCACAAATGTTCCCGTTGTTGATGTGAAATTGCCAGTTATCAGTCAATTTTGTTAGAGCACTATGGCAAGAAAACGTAGGTCGAAACCCAGATTGACTGTCAATTATTAGATCGTTGTTAATTAAATGGTGTAACGTTCCATCCATCCATCATCCATCATGTGCCATGCCGGTAAGCGTGGGCGGTCATGTTCTGCCATCTCACCCGATCACCAGAGTCGTGGATCAGCTCCGTGTTTCTGTCTCGACTATGCCACAAGGCCAAGCCATCCAGGTACTTGCTTCTAGGTCTTCCCCTTGGTCTGTTATGCTATGTATATGTTTTTTGGAGTGGCTTTTATAGTGACGATAGTAAGGAGATAGGTCTATAACTACCCAAGACGCTATTATCAGTTGAGCCATGTTTAAGTTCAGGATACACTTTAGCAGTTTACATGGAAATGGATAGTAGGTATTTTCCAGGCAATGGTTATATATGAACGTTAAGGACTCACAAATGACTGGGGCAGCATAGAGAAGAATTCTATTACTGACACCATCTAGGCAGTGCGAATTTATTGCTTTTAGGTTTGAAGGATATTTATATACTTCTGCAACAGACCTTAAGGGAATCTCAGCGGGAATATTTATGTTGCACTTCTCCTCACAGAATATTGCCAGTAAACTTAAGTTACATGATGAATCTGGTACTGAAGACTTTAGATTCTCTATTTCTGATTGAAAGAAACAACTGAAATCATCGCATGTTATAGAATTTGGTCTTGCTGATTCTGAAGGGCGTTTCAAATTGGTTAACTAGTTAATAGCCTTCTATATATTTGTGTTGTTTGAATTATCTACAATCACATTTTTAAAATGATCTTGTTTTATCCTACGAATTTCATATTTAACTTTATTCCTTAGTCTGCGGTAATTGATGAAGTCTTTGTTTTTGTGTGCTGCATCGCTCTCTCTCTCTCCCTCTCTCTCTCTCTCTCTCTCTCATGATTTCCAGAACTTCACTAGTAACCCATGTGGCTATATGTTGATTTTTGACTCGAACTTTTTGACTGGCACGTGTTTATCGTGTCCTGAAAGCTAATGCATCGTCTGGGTCAGGAAGTTGGTAAACATGATCAAGGGCTGCTTTTTTAAAGTCTTGCAAAAATAAATCTTGGTTGGATGCTTTAAAATTTCTAAATTTGATAATTAAATGTTTATATTTAAGAGTTTTGAACCCAATTTTTGACCATGTACAACATACTGGGTAGTGGCCACTAACTGTACTAACAGAAACAAAACATTCAATAATATTATCTGGACAAGTAACATATACATGATCAATTATAGTTGAGGATGTGTCAGTAACCCTTGTGGGACGGTTTATTAGTTGTTTGAAATTGTAAGATAAAATTATATCATCCCATGTCTGGTTGGATTGATCAATATCTATATTGAAGTCACCTAGTATCATAACTTCTCTACCTGCTGTAAACACTATCCATCATTGTAGTGAAGCAGTCATACCAGCTGTACCTGTCACAAGGATTCCTATATATAGGTATCCAACGAGAAACGGTAGTTGGCTGACTGGCTTAACTTCTAACAAAACACATTCTATCCCTACGGTCTCGAGATCACTTCTACGGGAACAGTTGAGGGAGTTGGAAATGTATACAGCAATATATGTCGTGGCTAAAGGCTTGCGAAAGCGGTTCGTGAGCCAGGTACCAGGCGTTCGAAGCTCAGCTGCGACCGATTTGTGCAACAGACCGTGTCGCGTTGTGTTATAACGTGCTGGTATGGGAGTCGGTCGTTCAGAAAGCAATGGCAAACTACTGAACATAACACTTGCCTAGTACATCAACAACAGCTGCAAAATGCTGGTGTTGACTGCAACGTCCCGTAAGGGATACGCAACTTTAAAAAAAATGTTTGATTTGCATTTCTCCGAATTACTTTAAACCCTTTAAAAGAGGTTTCAGAGTCGGTTATTTTGTCGTTAAGACGACTTTCTGTGATTCCAAATACATAGAACGTTTTAGACAGTGTTACTGAGAGTTCAGGTTTATTGAGTAGATGATATATGTTGAGATGGCCAATATATAGACCATTTTTGTTGAGCCACTGATCGTGATTAGCGAACATTACATAATGAAAGGAAGATGTCGCTTCTGGTATAAAATTACAGGGTTTTTGAGACTTTATTTAGTATAGGCTAAGGCTGTTAGAGGGGGTAGGAAAATGTCTTTGCTGGAGTGACATCATGAAAACTTGGTGCAGGATTGCAGGGTTGTACTGCATTAGCTGCCGAAGTTGCCGGTTCCATTGATAGAAGTGTAGATTGCTGTCCAGAGAGGGACGACTGCTATGAGTGTCACTGGAAGTGCCTTCATTGGAAGCAGACATCGAGGGCACAGCACCATTGTTTAACAGTGTCCCCTTTGACATGATAGAGGGAGACTGCTTTACGGGCAAGATAGGAAACAAAGTATCACAGTTAGCAACACTGGGATTGGAGCATGGGTTGCTATTCCCAGCATTGTGTTCCTGGGGTATAGGCAAGGGTGGTATGGGAAGAGAGGGAGTGTTTTCCGAACACCGAAAGATGGCTTTTGCCGAAGGTGAAGCTCGGTTTACTCCTGTAATTGGTGCTGGTTGTTATGCACGTTAGGGATATTTTATGTTCTTCGCTAGGATGCTACTTCCTAGCTTGGAACAATGTATCTGATCCCTGTATAGTTTTTTCTTAGGAGCCCCGGACGGCCATGTAAAGTACGGGGTATTATTAATGAAATTCATGTTATTATCTTTACAACATTTATGTAGAGTTAGATTCGCAGCATCGGCACTATGATGCTGGAATCCGTAACATGGTGGAATGATTGATGATATGAAGATAGATGATTTAGGAAATTTATTGCGCAACAACACCTACAATGTGGCTAGTTGTGAAGTGCTTATGATTTTATTATCCATTATATCGTTGACACCAATATGGACTGTTGCTTATCTAATTCTGTCGTTCACTTTGAATTTTCGCAGTGTAGCGGTCAGCCTATCAATGTCAGCGCCTGGTAGAGGGTAGATTGAAGTTGATTCGCTGTCAGAAGATGACATGCGATCACTATAGATTCCCTTCAGCAGCGAGTCACCAATGATGACATGCATTGTACTGTCGTCTATTGTTATTTCACACTGCTGACGTGTCAGCTTGGACTGTTGTTGCACTGCAAGCGGACACGTCAGCAGCGTGAAATAACAATACAT